>CAIGRL010170579.1:0-10930 GCA_903798325.1 Fraxinus xanthoxyloides | reverse complement strand
TTCATCTTTTTGGTAAGTAGATAAGAAGTTTCTTGCCCCCAGCCTTGTCAAAGTTTTATGAATTGGCATCTCCAATGCTTCACTAACTTGTCTAGACATGAAGAGCGACGAATCGAGGTAGGTGGTAGTAAACTTCAATGCTTCCTCAAGAATTTCCTCTCCATGTACTCTAAAATGTGCAGCCTCATACAAGCTTAACAAGCCTCGTACATTGGTAGTCAAAGATTCATCAAATTTTCCGTGGTGATCCTTAAACTTGTTGAAAACATCTGCTTCAACCCGCAAAAATAAGAAATGTACATAAATTAAAACATAGAGATATACTGTACTGTGACAATGATTTCCCAAGTATAAAATCTTAAATTACTTACCACATGAGATGTAGTATCCTTGTTGTCTAAGTAATCGAAATCGAAGTGCAATGGTACGAAGGTCACTATCATGGGAAGTATCGTATGTGTATTTTAGAGATTTCTCAATTTCAGTTTCGAAATGGTAACCAACGCCAAGACGTTGAATTGCATCAATGAGGTCTAATTTATGCAGTGAATCATCTGGCATGGCTTCTAGTAGACTTTTTACTTCTTCTTTTAGTCTTTGACGATCTTGCTCCTCTTGCCCATATATCTCCTGCGTAAGAAGTAAAATAGCTACATTATATTAATCGATTCTTTAAATTAGATTGATAATATATTTAAAGAAAAATCATATTTTTAGTAGATTTTGATAAAAATTAATAAAAATAATAATACTAAAAAACGGAGGAATAAGCACAATACGTACATTAGAAGTATATGCAAGGAAATAGTCTCCCCAAACACTAGGATGATACGTGACAGAGCGACGAGTTTGTTCAGTGCCAAAGTTTTTGGCGGTAATTGGAGCAGACGACGCATGGATTTGAATATCCATATTTAGATTGGAAATACAATTATTGTTTCTTATCTTAATAAGGTTCTTTTGATGGGTATTTATAGTTCTATATCAGGTAAGGCGAAAACTGAGATTTTGCAATTTTTAATTTGAAAGGTCCCCAACTTTTATCATGCAGGTAAATTATTACTTCCTTTTGCATTATTGAAAAAGTCCAAATCCACTGTCTTGTGTACCTCCCTCATATTTTATAAATTGCAAGGGTATATTGGACATTTAATCGGTTATAATAATA
This sequence comes from Fraxinus xanthoxyloides, assembly GCA_903798325.1. NCBI lineage: Eukaryota > Viridiplantae > Streptophyta > Magnoliopsida > Lamiales > Oleaceae > Fraxinus > Fraxinus xanthoxyloides. The sequence continues at coordinate 9,762 of CAIGRL010170579.1, read as the reverse complement.
AATAAATAAATTTGTAAATGAATCCTATCTGCTTCCTATTATCCAAGAAGATAAAGTCAAAACAAACTGCGATGAAACTTCGAGATATTATATTTAAATCTTAGTCTGGACCAGACGGATCCAGAATTTTGAGGGAGTACAGGTAGTCGTTAACCGTCTGTCGTACTAAAATATTAAAAATTAAATATGGATAACGATTACCAAATGTCATAACGGTCAAGTTTCCTATTAATCAAAAGAAGAGAATAGGTTCGAATCCTATGTAACAAGTACCATGATGGTCAAATATTCAATAATTTTAATGGCGGTCACATGTTTGAATTCCCACCCTATTGCTTTAGTTTTGTTAAAAATTGTAAAACTAGAAATTTTTTATAATAAATTGGTTTCAAAGGGATTCAATCCTTGAGCCTCAAATTCGTATGAATAACCTCTAATCAACTACGCTACAAGCAATGTTTAAAAGTGAAATGAAACACTAGATATATAATCTAAAACATTTATCTACTGTCAACAAAAAAAAATTGTTCCCAACGGATCCAGCATGGATGACATTCGAAACTGCCGGGTTCAGGGTCTGCCCCCCGGTCTAGACCACACAATAGCTATTACTATTTGAACAGTTTGTTTAGAAAACAAATTGCAACGTGGGTTCAAAAGAAGTGATAACTCAGCTTTTGTCACGGGTTCTCTTAACCAAGTAATTGCCTATGATATAGGCCACACAATATTTATCACTATAATATTGCAGGTGCAAGCGCAACACTACACACATGAACACATCACATGTTGTATAATCTTGGAGCTATGCGATCGATTATGAAATGCCATTGGCCTCTTGTGTTTACCCAAACATCCGAGGCGAGGCATATTTGGAAAAAAAATAAATAAATTATTATCTTATAAAATGAGGACATACAAATTGTATGAACCAAATTCATCTTAAGTGACTTATAAATTGATCCGAAATAAACAGAATTAAAATAAAAATTTATTTAATAAAAAAAATAACTAAAAAATAATAATAATAAAAAAAAACTTAATCTTCATAGTTCACCTCTGATTTAATAAAAGATTCGTCAACGAATCTTGCACTGCATTCTTCATCCAATTCATCGTCACGAGGATATTCCCGTTTGATAAGATAATCATCGGGAGTTCCATTAGTTACCAAATTACTCGCACAAAAGCAATCCACAAAATAATTAATTATAATTTTAAATCCAACTATTAGATTCCTAAAATCTATCTTTAGTTCTTACTTCCATCAGAATCACGAAAATGACCACGCTTGAATTGACTCCTGGACAAATCACATCCTTCTCTACCATGGCCCCTTAGTCTCATATCAGGGTTATATCATATCTGCGATGTCTACACGTGACTTAAATGGATGCTTGCTATAATCAAATACATCGACCTTTGCACGAACGGTGGAGAATGGGTTTGGGGCCATATATCATGCTCGATTAATCTCTCCATCATGAATAATTTGTAGAATAATATGCACCTGAAATTCCTTAAAGAACTTGATATTGGGTTCAATATAAAAAAATATGGACCCATCATAAGGCTCGTTTGCATCACTCGAATTAAAAAAAAATTTAAATCTCATCATCAAATATTGGAATACCAATATAATTATTATCATCAAAACCATAATATTCTTTAACGTTTGAACTGAATGGAACATAAAGGGATTCATCATAAAATACAACTTCTCGCATTAGATTCCACAGAAAACTAACTCATCTCTACCGAAAATGAATCTTGATCTGATACCAACTGATGTAGGTGCAAAAGCATAGAAATAAATAATTTTACAAGCTATCGAAGTTCCAGTGATTTCAAACGTATATGACAACATGATCACCTTCTAATTTTTATTGATTTCTAAAAATACTAGAAATCTAAGCACCAAAAACACTTCAGGTCGGAATACAAAGAATTTGGACTCGTTAATTTTAATTATCAAGTATCGAGAATTTAAGATATCGGAAAAACTCCAAGGCCTATATTTTATATTCAAAAACAATTCATTGCCATGATGGCTCAAAACAATTATTTAGAGAAATAACTAAAATAAAGATAATTACAAAATTTAGATAATAACGAAAAGTCCGAATTAGAATTAATCTGAAACAAACGGAATTAAAATTAAAATTTATTTAATAGAGCAGTCCTATTTCATATGTATACTATTTATATTTTCACCGGTTCAACGAGTACATCAGTTATGAATCCTTTTAACTTGCTTTTGGAATTCGTATACCCATCTCCATCTTTGTAAAGAAGATTAATAACACGTGCAAGATTGACTACTCGCATGAGAATGGCCATTGGTACCACAGTTGTGCGAAGACAATCTTGGTTTATATCCTTCCACGCATTTGTAACTAGTTTTTGTAATTCAGTAAATGCTTCTTCTTTTGAGGCCCCTTTCTCATTCATATAACATTCCACAGCTGATACTTTCTGCTCAAACTGCATAAAAGGAACACAACAAATGAATAGCCTATATTAGATGCTTGCATCCATTAGGCCATTTCACTTGCAAACAAAAAACAAAGAATTCAAACTTCTTACTCCGTGTCCTGCTATGTCATCCATTAGTCGAGCAATAATTGCTGATGCCTTTGCGACTATCGATTCATTCGAAATCCAGTCGAAGGTTTCCTCAGTCACCAACTCTCCCATACCTACTAAACAAGTTGTGGATAACATTATGTAACCACTAGATGTAAGTGCGACTTTCATGTACTCTTCCATGTGTGTCGGCATGTATCGATTGTATGCCCATTTCGCCTCTTCAAAATATGCGTGGAGTAGATTTTTCATCTACAAATGGAAACATGTAATATATTTAATGTATCTAGAACTTGTGAAAAATATATATGTCAACTGTAGCGACAATACTTACCTCTTTTATCACATAATGAATACCATACGATCTGCCTGTCTTTCCCAACTCTTCAGCAATTTCAACACAAACATCAGAGAGAGCTTTAAAACAATATTTCATGTATAATGGTAGCTCATCCATGTCAATAAAATTCCACCTGTCCATGAAATTATTCAATAGGAAATTATTGAATGACTAGAAACGAGAGAATATAATAGACAAATATACCTTTCAATTGCATCTGTGAAAAGTGCAAGTTCATCTAGGGTTCCATAAACGTCGTAGATGTCATCAATAACGGAAAACATTGCGATTATTTTAGTTAGTATTTTTCTAGAAATAGAGTACTCGGGCTCAAAGTAGACCATTAATATCCAAAAGTAGCATTCCACAACCCTATCTCTGGCAAACGGCAATTTGCTTCCAAACTCTAAAGACTTCCACCACCTACAATTTACTTCCATATCATATATAAATCGATAATAAACTTAAAAGTCTGACCGTAAGTTTGATATGAGTTGAAAAGGAGAAAATTATATTCGACTTTAGTAGTGATATTGTTTTACGTAACAAGCTAACCACGTAATGTCACTTAGCTCCGTCTGATGCATCTTCTGCAGTAAGTTGAAGTCTAATTTTGCGAATTTCAGTAGTGTGTCATTATGTGATTCATCTTTTTTGTAAGTAGATAAGAAGTTTCTTGCCCCCAGCCTTGTCAAAGTTTTATGAATTGGCATCTCCAATGCTTCACTAACTTGTCTAGACTTATAATTTCTCATGTGGAAGAGCGACGAATCGAGGTAAGTGGAAGTAAACTTCAATGCTTCCTCAAGAATTTCCTCCCCGTGTACTCTAAAATGTGCAGCCTCATACAAGCTTAACAAGCCTTGTATATTGGTAATCAAAGATTCATCAAATTTTCCTTGGTGATCCTTAAACTTGTTGAAAACATCTGCTTCAACCCGCAAAAATAAGAAATATACACAAATTATAACCAAGAGGTATACTGTGATAATGATTTCCCAAGTATAAAATCTTAAATGACTTACCACATGAGAGGTAGTGTCCCTGTTGTCTAAGTAATCGAAATCGAAGTGCAATGGTACGAAGGTCACTATCTTCTTTGTCATAGTTTTTATGGCAAGTGTCATATATGTATTTTAGAGATTTCTCAATTTCAGTTTCGAAATGGTAACCGACGCCAAGACGTTGAATTGCATCAATGAGGTCCAATTTATGCAGTGAATCATCTGGCATGGCTTCTAGTAGACTTTTTACTTCTTCTTTTAGTCTTTGACGTTCTTGCTCCTCTTGCCCATATATCTCCTGCATAGGAAGTAAAATAGATACATAATATTAATTGATTCTTTCAATAAGATTGACAAAAGGTTTAGATAAAATCATTTTTTTGGTAGATTTTGATAAAGGTTGCCAAAAAGAATAATACTAAAAAAGGAGGAATAAGCACAATATGTACATTAGAAGCATATGCAAGGAAATAGTCTCCCCAAACACTAGGATGATATGTGATGGAGCGACGAGTTTGTTCAATGCCAAGATTTTTGGTGGTAATTGGAACAGCTGATGCAGGGATTTGAACATCCATATTTCTATATTATACTTTTAGAACTTAGATAGGAAATCTAACAAATGTTTCTTATTTTAATAGGGTTCTTTTGATAGGTATTTATAGTTATATCACGTATGGCCAAAACTGAGATTTTGCAACATTTAACTTGAATGACAGCGGTCCAACTGTCCAAGGTTAAAACAGTTTTTAAAACTGCGAAGAAACTGAGATTTTGAAACTTCCAATTTGAAAGGAGACTGTCCAAGGTTAAAACACGTTTTAAAACTGCGAAGAAACTTTCGATATTATGTTCAAACATAAGGCCTATAAAGTCTAGACCACACAATAGCTATCATGATGTGAACCCAACCAAGAAAATATCTTGGGAACCCATGAACAAGATGGAAAAAATCCAAGAAAGTTAGAAACCACGTCATGCAAAAATCAATTTGACCAGTTGTCCAACCCGTATCAAGAACCGAGATTATACGTAAGAAATCCGACTCATTGATTATCCAAAACAAGAACCATGAAGTAGGAACGTTACAAAATGACTAAAATTTCCTTTTGATAAGTTCAAATTAGATCTTTAAACTATCAAGAACTTGGAGGAATAAATCTCACGAGTGTATAAAACTCTCATAATATTGTCTGAATTGTTTTTACAATTGAATAATAAAAGTTATTTATACTAAACTGTGGAAAACCCTAGTTGCCACGAAATCATGCTCAAAGGATGCTAAAAGATATGGTAAAAATAGAGTTTTATAGAAACTAGGAAACTCGCGAAAATTAGAAAAATTATTGCCGAATTTGTTCTATGGGACCGCATGGTACATTTGCATGTGGTCGCATGGACCACATGAATGCCCCCACTATGCTCATGGGTTGCCATCATGTGACTGCATGGCTTGGGCCACTATGCAGTCGCATAGTGGTCGTCTTTTGGCACTCCATTGCACATCTTGAACCAAGTTGCACCTTCCATGTGCAATGTGAAGCTCATCCTTAAGCTTGTTATCTTCCACCTTTTGGACTCCATTGCTTGAATCATGAATTTGTGCGACATTATTGACCTCAAATAATCTCGAATGAGCCCTTTGATTCTTCTCAACGAACATGGCACTCGCATTCGATCTTGAACTCGCCCGTGTTTTCATCTCAATGCTCATCAAACCTTCGTCAGCTTGATGCCTTCTCTGGGTCACATCATATCACTAGTTGGATGGTTTGTTTAGAAAACAAATTGCAAGATGTTGTGCACTTTTTCATTTTTGAAACGGTCCAAATCCACGGCCTTGTGTACCTTCCTCGTATTTTAAAGTTACAAGGATATATTAGATTTTTATTTGCACAGTAACAGATTTTAAATAAATAAATTTATATATGAAACTTATTTGTTTCCTATTATTCAAGATAATAAAGTTAAAGTATCTCACATTTTAAAACTGTGGAGAAAATGGAGATAGCTAAAAAATCTAGACCACAATAGCTAAAAACAAATAGCTTGTATACAACCATCACATGTGTTTTATGTTACATTTATATTCGGAACCATAAACATTCGCGTTTACTACGACTCTTATGAAGACCTGTGTTGGATTTTGTGACCCAAATCCAGTTCAAATTGGGTCTAGGTCTTCGCATTGTGGAGTTTTAGGCTTGAAGATGTCAAAACAGGACCAATAAGGAAAAAAGGCGGGTTGACGGAGATGGATGGACGCCCGCTTGTTAGAATAGGGAGTTCGTCGTCCGCCTATCACCGAGAAGTCGCACGAGCGAAAGGTTGTCGCCCGGCTTTAGCAACGGGCCTCAATTTTGTTTCCTTCTTATTCGGTTTTATACATTTTTTTACCTAATTTCCATATTTTAGGTTAATTCTAGAATTTGGGCATGTCTCATATAAATAGTATACTCTTCATTCAGTTTGAATAGTTAAAGTAGTAGAAAATTGCAGATTGGTTGTCTTTAATAAAATATTATGTTTCTCTATCAACTTCATCTCTTGTTTACTTAAATCTTGTTCTTGTTTATTAGTTTGTGTAATTTATACTTCATATCGCGTCATATNCTATCAACTTCATCTCTTGTTTACTTAAATCTTGTTCTTGTTTATTAGTTTGTGTAATTTATACTTCATATCGCGTCATATCACCTCCTCGAATTCCTAACAACTCGCTTTACTATGACATCGATGGGTTTCCTAGAGTATTCCATTGGCAATCTAGACCACATAATAGTAATCTTATATTTTTGTTTGTTTTTAATTGTAAAATACAATAGGTGCAAATTGAGATATTATATTTAAACCTTAGCCCTACAAAGTCTATACGACAATAGCTTAAAACAAATAGCAAGGTGCACGACCATCACATCTTTTTCATTTTATTTTATTTTATTTATTTTTTTTGTTTCACTTATATTTGGGGCCATAAACAGCGACATTTTCTATGAAGACTCGCTTTTTTCTATGACTTTGATGGGTTACCTTGAGCATACCATTGTCAATCTAGAGTGCACAATTCTTATATTATATTTTAGCTTGGATGCAGCACTATATAATACAAAACCTTTTGATCCTTTAGGCCCATTAACTAACTTCTTCAATTCTTCAAATGTTCCTCGTGCTCTTCTTCAATATTCGAATAAATCAAAATATTATTAATGAATACAATGACAAATTGATAAAGATATTCATAGAATACGTGGTTTATCAAGTTCGTGAGTACTCTAGGAACATTGGACATGACTAAGAACTTGTGACCATACCGGGATCATTCAGTACAACGGTATGAACGCAATAACAAGGTAAACCCATGGAAAATACCTCTTTATCAAAGATAAATAGACAATACTTAACTTTATTGCAATGGAAAAGCTATACCATAACTTAGAACTCGTGACCTTACCAAGTTTTAAGAGCCATCTGTGACATATCGCTAGATTAGATCCTCAATTGGTGGTATCCCAACCTCATGTCGATCTTTGAAAATGCCCTTACGCCTTGTAATTGGTCGAACAAGTCCTTTGTCATAGGAAGTAGATAATTATTCTTAATAGTGATGGGCTTTGCGTTGTGGGGTTTTGGGCTTGAAAATATCAAAATAGGGTCCAAGAAGGAAAAAGACAGATTGACGGCGCTGGACGGACGACCGCTTATCGCTTGAGCGAGATACGCAAAATTAGAACAGGGAGTTCGTCGCCCGCCTCTCATCGAGATGTCGCTCGAACGACAAGCTGTCGCCCGAATAGAGCGATGGGTTGTAGTTTTTTTTCTTTCTTTTCGGTTTTTTGCATTTTTAACCTAATTTTCATATTTTATAATTCTAGGGCTCGAACATGTCTCCAACAAATAATAGACTCTTTATTCAGTATTAATAGTGTAAAGTAGTAGAAAATTGCACGTTGATTGTCATTAATAAAAATATTATGTTCCTCCGTCAATTTCGTCTTCTTGTTTGCTTAAATCTTGTTGTTGTTTATTAGCTAGTACGATCTATACATCATATCGCGCTCCACCTCCTCGAATTCCAACAACTCACTTTACTACAACTTCGGTGGGTTTCCTTGAGTATTCCATTGTCAATCTAGACCACATAAAAGTAATCTTTTATTTTTGTTTGTTTTTTAAGTGTAAAATACAATAGGTGCAAATTGAGATATTATATTTAAACCTTAGCCCTACAAAGTCTAGATGACAATAGCTAAAAACAAATAGCAAGGTGTACTACCATCACAAGTTTGGTTTTTTTTGTTTCAATTATATTTGGGGCCATAAACGACAATTTGTCCTATGAAGACTCCCTTTTTTCTACAACTTCGATGGGTAACCAAGACCGTACCATTGTCAATCTAGATTACACAATACTTATATTATATTTTAGTTTTTTTTTTCAAGAGCAGAATACAGTAGGTGCGCAACAGCACATGTTGTATCTTCTTGGAGCGAATGCAATTCAATTATGAAATACAAGTTCACACTTTAATGAGATTGTTCGACAAAAACTAACAATTTGGGGTGTATCCGGTTTGGTATTTTCAAACTTTGTTCAGTTTTCAATTTTGCAAAATGCTGAAAACGTGTTTGGTAATATATTTTTTAAAACGAGTTTAAACTTACAACATAAAACTCAAACCGCATTTTTGTTGTTTTTAGAGAAAAATAGGAAACTACTCAAAACATGAACAATTGTTTAAATAAAATTTCAAAAAGTAAAAATTTTAGTAAATAAAATATAAAATTGTAATATATATTTTTTTTAATATTTTAACAAAACAAAAAAATTTGAAAAAATTATAAGAATTTATAATTTAAAAAATAAAAATAGTTCAAGCTCTTAATGAGTGTTTACATAAAAAAATCTAAAATAATTTTTTTATGAACACGGATAAAAAATAAAATAAAATTGCAGGTCCATGTCATTAATTTTTATTTTTGTTTTCTATATTTTGAACCCAATTTTTTTATTTTATTTCACTTTTTAGCGAGAAAAAAATATTTTAAAATTCACCAACTTTAAAATTTATATATTAATTGATAATATATAAACCAAAAAAAAATTGTTCTGAGAAATAATTTCTTAAAATGACATCAAATATGATTTTAGCAATATTAAAATAGACCCCTAAAATCAACTCTATTGTGTTACGTTAACAATCGAGTTTAATAAAACATGAATATTATTCAGCTTAAAAATTTATTTCTAGTGGGACGATATTTTTTCATTAAATTTTATACGGGTCACGTAAGCTTGCGAGATTTTCCCGAACAAAATCTCCAATAACTAAGAGCATCACCATGATACTCTATATTTATAAGGAGCACCTTATGTATTACAAAAGGCACATTTAAATCTCAAGAGTCAAAATTTTTATACACTATACCAAACTCTCTATTTTAGCTCTTAAGTTTGCTTTTCTCAAGAAATGTTTATTGATTTCTCTTCACATTTTATTTCATATTTTCTGATATGTCGATTGACCAGTTGATTGAAATGCGGTTTGAATAGTTGAAAAAGTAAAGCATTCAAATATGTTATTTATTAAATGCAATCATTGTACGAATAGAGAGTGGGTTTGGCTATCAAAATTTGGAGAGTCAAACCCACATTTACTCTCGCACAAGTAGCTTCTAAATATCTTTAAGGCATGTACTACCGCTACGAGTTCTGGGTCATATTTGGGATAATTCTATTCATAAGGTTTCGACTGTGTCAATGCATAGGTACTACCTTGTCTTGTTTCATTAATACAGAACCTATGACGTGCTTGGATGCAGCACTATATAATA
>CAIGRL010170552.1:0-12059 GCA_903798325.1 Fraxinus xanthoxyloides | reverse complement strand
AAACTAAAAATGCGTAGATTACCTAGTACGACGTCGAGAACCGGTGGCTTACCGGAGTTTGTAGGGCGATTGTTGGAGTTTGCTGCTAGTATTTGTCGGAAAGAACACAAAGGAGACGGAATACAATAATTTTCGAAAATTTTGGAGATTTTCGTGAAAGTAAAAGTTTCACCCGAACTGTTGGATCAAGTCCAATCACTTCTGGGCCATCCAAATCTAAGACCTCAAGATCACCGTTAAACTCAAAAGTCACCGAGATAAATGGCCATGATGAAGCAGTGCGTCTCATGCACAGCTCAAGCGCGTCGCCCCGAGAAATGGGCGTCGTCACCATCATTACCATTTATGGCAAAAGAGGTGTGTCTTGAAAGTAGCAGGTGCCCCCTTTATGTGTCTTGAGAAGACGCGAAGCTTTCAAATCATTGAAACAAAACCCAAGACTGTCTCTTCAGAGCTATCACCTTGCTTCAGAATTTCGCGTTGCAACAATCCATAAGAGTTGCCAACCCTAATCACTTTGGCCAGAGCAAAATGTGATGTCAACTCCCTTCAGAGTTGCCAACCTCAATCGCTTCGGTCGCAACAGCTTCGCGTTGCAACAAGTGCCCATAAGACTTTCCAACCATATCACTTTGGCCAGAGCAAAATCTGATGTTGCAATAACTCCCTCCATAGTTGCCAACCCCAATCGCTTCGGCCGCAACAGCTTCGCATTGCGATAGTTCCCCATAAGAGTTGCCAACCCGTATCACTTCGGCCAGAGCAGAATCTAATATTGCAATAGTTCCCTCCAAAGTTGCCTACTCCTACCGCTTCGATAATTCCGCGTCTTCGCTTTATATCACCACTTCGTAAAGTTACCACCACTATCCAATCACCTAGCTCTAGCCCTCCTTCCCATGCGCCCCAACTCAACAAATTTAAAAGTTCTTGTATTATATAAATATCTATACATGGACTTGCAGAACTATTATTAGGGGCTTGCGTCAGACTCGCCACCTTACCTGCCACATGTCAGTAGGGGGTGGCCCACACCGAGCCACGTGTCAACCGAGGTGATTGCACATGGAACGTACTGATTATATAAGCTGAAATGATTGCATGGGGACGAACTGAACAGCCACTAGCGAATGAACCAAACTCATCTGCAATATAATGCGGATGCAAAGGCCCGTACTCCACTTCTATAATTCTACATCTGCCTCACCTCGCCCTTGCAATGATCTCTTGCAATGAATTTTTCAAAGTCAAATCCCTGACTGATGGGACATGTGGCAGGACCCAAATGGTCAATTCAACTACTTTTTTCAGAAACATTCAATGCCAGCCGACCTATGGAAAGATAGATTGACACCTAGGATGGGACGAGCCCTGAGGATCTGATAACACGTGTCTCCTCATCTAACGGCTCTCATCTTCCCATCCTTAGTATAAATCTACCTCATTGTGCCTAAAAAGGGGGTCGAATCCCTTCTTTTTTACTCCAACTATATTGTAAACTTGGTATTATTTTCTCTCCCTCACATATTGGCACCCTATTATTACACATTTATATCAACCACTTCCCGCTGAGTGTTTCACCGTCCGAACTATTTACCGGTTGAACCTAGACTGATTTGACCATCAGAGTGCTCTGGTCGCTTCCTACACCTTCGGGAAAAGCCACGAGTGACTGACGCTGTGCTACGTGTGCAAGGAAGGGCTGACTTGAAGACTTATTCTCTTGGCCACGTGTCGGAGCCATTTTTTGAGGTCAACATTTTCCAACAGTTATTTTATATATCTTTACAAGATAACATTTAGGTTGATGAATATCCAGACTAACTTAACTGTGGAGAAAGTCGCTGGCAGAGTGGCTGCCTTATCTTGTTCAGTCATTTCTTCTTAGTTACATGTTAACCTATTTCTCTTTGTTTGACTCGCTTTTTTTTTTTTTACCTTTGTTGCTTCTGTTCTTTTCACATTAATTTCTTGCAATTCAAGTCCACTTCTGGTTGAGATTGTTTGTACATGCTCATTTAGATTCACGTCGGTATGGTATTGTCCTTACTTCCTTTAGGAGAGGAGTTTGGCTATCTGAGTCATTTGATTTTCGAGTCCCTTCATGATTTTGTTGATACTTTTGAATTATATTACTACTAAATAATAGTAATCAATCAAATTGTTTAGAACCAACTACACCTAGAGGTGTATAATGTGAAATCGATAAAAAACAATAAGTCGCTTATTTATTTTTCTGGAAAATTGAGTTTAATATCCAATTAAACCATAAGTATCAATCATACAATATAGATGATCTGTTTGATTTTCCACAAGTATACAGAATCGTGAACAGGTAATAAAGTGATGAGTAATGTATTATTTCCACGAGGACTATGTATTTAATCTAGATCAATGAATCTTAACCTTAATCGAATAGCAAATTTTGTTTCATGAATTAATGCTAAATTATTAATTAAGTAACTATTCTATTGAGCAAGTTTATAAGATTTTTATAAAACTATGAGAGATGATTACTAAGATTTTGAATACGCATTATTAGTCCATCTTTAATGCAAATCAATATCATAACAACATGTATTCCTTCTTGTTGATCAATGTTCCTAACTTAACTAAAAGTATCTCTCGATGTCAAATAAATTTATTCCTTCATATGACCTTCCTATATCTCTACGAATGTGAACATGATACCATGCATTAAAATGCAAGAACATCCATAAAGATTATGCAAAGTATAATGGTATATCTCTATCCTCTATCTTACTTTACAATAATTATTATAAAGTGCTATTTATCCTATTGTGTATCTTGAAATCAATAAAATTCACAATTCATTCCAATTGGTGATCAAGCAACTGAAAGCATTAACACACTAACAATCGTCCAAGAAATAACGCACAGTGGACGTCAAAATATTTAATTTATATTAAAAACTTCATAATAAGAGTTCATATTTTCCTTAGTAACAAGATTTCTAGCCTAACATAGCAAAATTACAAGAAATCATAATTAATTTGTAAAACATTACCCGAATTTTGATTAATGAAAGAAGATGGAGATAAATCTTGAATCTCTTCAATAATCCCTTGATGAATCTCCAATGCCTTCTTTTCTTGCCCAATAATCAAAGGTTGAATCTTCAAATTGATGAAATCTTGGAATTGTCTTTAATTCTCTCACAAAAGCTATGAATTCGCCTCCCTTTTATAATGATAATTGATGTATATTTGAAGTATGAGAGGTATATGATATTAGCTGCCCATGTTAGGTCAAATATCGTGCAAGAAATTTGTTTTCATGTAGAATCTTGGAAGAAAAAGAAAACATAACACATTTACCAGATTTGGCCTTGGTAGAACTGTCCAGGCATATTTTTAGACAATGTTATTGATTTCTCATGTCGAGCGGTCGCCCGATTTTATAAGTGGGCAGTCATCCAGTTATACAAGCGTTTAAACTCTACATTTGGTCCCCGAATTCGATTCTTGATTCTTTTTTAAGTCATTTTCTTTTGTAATTCCAGTTGTTTAACTTCTACTTGCATCTAATTGAACCCGTAATATCTTTAATTTTCATTTTATGGTTCGAATCAACTACTGAAATGTTACAATTTAGTCTCCATACTTTGAATTTCACATTTTTCACCAATTTTCGCTTCTTCCTTTCAATTCGTCTTTAATTCATCAAGTTTCACCTAATAAAGCAATTATACAATGAATTAAGCCATAATTAGTCAAAAGAACTTCGAAATATCTATATTTAAATGTCCTAATAAGTGTATAAAATACATTTATCAATAAATCAAAAGTGAAAAAGTAAATAACACCAAATCTGGTAACAAGGGAAAATGCCTTGAAGAACTCTTAATATGGATTGGAAATCTCTACGAAAATCTTGCCAAAACAATCCACTAGAAAAGATAGTTACAGTTAATCCATATATAACTAAACTTTAATAGACTATGACTACTCAGCCTATGAGTCATTGAAGAACCTCTTCAATTGTGCAATATGCACTTTCCAAAATTCTGGACTTCTTTTCCCACTGCATAGATCACTAAGAATGAACCTCATTCTAAAATAACTAGAACTCCAACTATCTCTTCCCAACTTCAAAACACTGAAGACTTACTGGAAAAGATAAATATTTTTTTGTATTTGATCTTTAGAACTTTTGTATTTTGATCTTGTCGTTGAATCAAGAGAATTATAAAATTGATGTTTGATCTCTATAGGATGTTCTCTTGAATTAATAATAGCTCAATCAAAGTAACGAAATTATTTGGAAATAATTATGAAGCTTTGATCTTGTGGTTGAATCAAGAGATCTCTGTTTTGTATTCTTGATTTCAATAATGTGTTCTCTTGAATGAATAATTGTTCAACCACACAAGGAAATGAAATATGTCTTGGGTATATATAATATCAATTGTTTGAGGTTAAATATGATTGAAAAAATTGTTGAAATCGTGAACTAGGGTTTCTATACGTATGACTACCACTCGAGCTCCATTCATCGCGGCCAAGGAGTGGTAACCTACTGCTCGATCGCTGAGTGGTCGCGTGGCTGAAAAAAATGCTCAAGAGCCAAGCACGCGTCCAACGAGCAGTTTTACGACAACTTTTTCTCCTTGTTCCGTCTCCGACTCTTTCAAGATCTATACTTCCAACTCCTGACTCTTTTGACTTTAATTATTATTGAATAACTATGATTTTGAAAACGGAATTAGCCAATTATAATTTGGACCTGACAACTTTGAATCTCAATGTCATCATGTTCTTTGTACTTCAACTTTAGATGTGCTAAGTAAGCAAAGGCCTCTTACCATCCTCATTTCTTCTCATGTGGTCTTCCTTGTGGATTTTGGTTGAGTGTTAAGTGTAGGAGAAGTTAGGGTGATTTCACCAACTTGGATTATATGTCTACGGATATGACTGTTTTGTTGGTGTTGGAAGTTTTGAGCATAAGTAGCATGCTCCGTTGATGAAAGGTTAGTGATGACAAGTGGACATTCTAATGACATATGATTTTCTCCGTAAGTCTCACATATTTGAGGTGGAGCTTGAATCATATTGATTGATTGAGCATGTTTAAGTCCATCTAGCTTCTTGGTCAAGGAATAAATTTGAGTGTTGATGTCCACCTTATGAATCCTAGCCATTTTTCTTTGTGATCCTTTTTCTGATCACATTGCATTTTGTTCGCTCATTGTTTCGAACAAGTCATAGGCTTCCTGAATCGACTTGTTTTGGAACAACTATTGGATGGTAAATCAAGATTCAACAGCCTGACGATATCAATTAGAGTAGAAATAGTGAATATGCAACCCCCCGGTGATTCCATGCATTGGGCACACTCTCGAAACAATTCCTTAAACTGTTCCCAGCCTTCATGAAAGTTTTCTAACGTGGATTGATGAAAGACAGAGATATCATGTTTGAGTTTGACAATCTTCTCTGGAGAGAGGTATTTCAATATGAATATCTAAACCAACTCATTCCATGAGGTCATGCTACTCGGATGCAATGAGTCCAACCATTCCCAAACTCTGCCCTTAAAGTTTTGAGGAAAAAAAATCATCTTGATTGTTTTATCGTTTACCCTTGTCCTTGAAGTTTCATGATGCATGTAAGATTATAGTGCGGATTTCATCTATTCTCCTAAAGAATGGAGTACTGTTTACAAAAAGACAGATGGCATCAGGTCTCAACTGAAAGTTTGGAGTCCCAAATAGAGGACAGACTATCTTGATTGGTTCTCAACAGGCAAATCATCTTCATCAATTTCAACCTCGGGCACCGCAGCTGCACAGAAAATGATAATGGGTGGATTTCCAATCGATGGAACAATTCCTGGTGGATCTGCTCTAGGACGAGTAATGAGACTGTTGAATTGTTGTAACCATCTGCCATCTCGTTATCTTGGATTCTCTTGTTTCTCTTTTCTTACGTAAATCTTTGATGGAGAGCTCTTTCGATTTCTGGATCTAAGTAAACTAGATTAATAGGGTGTTTGGAAGAGATTAAAATCGAAAAAATTGTCGTTATTGTTGACTTTTATTATACGGATGAGATTCAATAACAGCTATATTTTCAATTTTAATTGGATTTTAAACTATACCAAACAGGCCTTAAGACTCTTCGAATGAAAGTATGGAAGAGTGCAAAACCTGGAACAATGAAAAGAGAGAGAAACAAGTGTAAAAAGGAAAATGAATAAAAAAAAATGTTAAAAGCATGAATAAAAAAAAAATGTTAAAAGCAAAACCAACTAAATAATTAAAAGAATCAAATCTTTATTGAAATATTTATTTCTCAAGATGATGGATCATTAACCAGTAATATATTATTCATCCCATAGAGATCGATTGTAGACTATAATTGCAACTAAATATAACAAAATCACATAATTAATTTGGGTTTTAAATTTATTTTTTCCCAGTTAACAATGAAACAAAGTGATCTAGGTGAGTACGGAAGCTTTGGGTAAATTGCAATGGACTACAGCACTATAATTACGAATCCCGTAGCAAAGTAAATCATTAGGATTACAAATCCAGTATTGCTACCTTATTTTAGTCCAATCGTTCATCAATTGTCAATTCTTGCGTAGTTTTTAAAAAAAAATGTTCTAGTTCGAATTACTAGCTTTTCTCAAGATCAAGAAATTATATGCCTATAAAATGAATTTTATTATCTTGCTAAATTACAAACATATTATGTGTTAACAAGAATAGTTGTTATTGTGAAAAGACTTGCTAAAAATACTTGGGCATTTTGAGAAGATTGTGAGCTACTTAATGTTCGGAGATAACAGTCTCAAAGTACTATTTACCTAGATAAATAAAAAGATTAATTGATGTGCTACATTATTTGAAGAAAATGAATGGCTGTTTTCCAAAAAAATTGCAATGCTTATAAGATTATCGGTTACAATAGTATCAGCAGAAAGAAGTTTCTTCAAGTTGATATTGATCAAAACTTATCTCCGTTCAACTATGTCACATCAAATATTAAATGGATTCACCATGTTATACATTAAAAAAGAAATAGTTAAATAACTCGACTATCTAAAATTGATCAATATTTTTGCCTCTAAAGCCACGAGACGAGTTATATATAAGTGATCGTTTAAAACATTTTTTTCATTTTTATTTGATTGTAATATAAATATTATTAATATTTCATTTTATTTGTTGTTTTGTTGTTAATATTAAGTTAACAAGTTTAGTTTTGTAAAATTCTTATAAATGAAAAAAAAAATTAATTACTTACTATGATTCTGAAGTTCGTTTAAGGCGCCACGAAACAAAGGTACATCCCTGTTTCACCTTACTTACGTGTCACATCACATGGAATCATCCATATTTGTACATATACATCATAAGTTGATATTAAGTTATGGATCTGACGTAATACATGTATAATATATATTTTTGACAAAACTTAAATTAAAATTCATTTGATCTATCAATTTGTAGATCTCTACTTGTTTATAGTTTAGGTCATGCAACCGAGACACTTATCATAAATGAAGTGCAAATGCAATATCTTAAAGACAATTTCAAATTTATGTTTCCTATAACAAACCTTGTTTTGGCTTATTGGCGAGTGCCTTGAGAAAAGATCAAACATGCATTTAGGTAATTGGCTTCATTATGAAACTACTTTTTTTTTTCCCCTAAAACTCCTCATGCATTTGCAAGTCTTTTAGTGTTGGACTTGCTTGTCTATTAACTCTTAATCGGGCTTTTTTTTCCTTCTTCATGGGCATATGTCCAGCTAAACAAGTGGAAATTACATATTTCCACTTTCCAGACACTGCGCAAAAGTCAGGTGCAAAGATTTTTTAATCAAAATTCATATATGAAATTAATAATTAAATATTTATATATACAAACCCTAAATCATTTTCATTTCCATCCTTTCCATTTTCTCATTCTCTTCTCTTCATATCTCCCATCTCTTCTCTCTCTACCCTATGAATGAGCGCTCGTTGTCGGAGACCACCTCCAAGAGCACTGGCGCCGCCATACTTTTCCCTTCGCGAATCACCGTGAGTTGCAGTGGTGAAATGACACCGCGAAGCAGACCACGGCGGAGTAGAGCTTCGACGATGAACTGGTGGGTGACGCTTCAGATTGAGGGTGCAGCAAAGAAGGTGTGGTGATGGTTAAGGTGGAGACATTTCGATGTTGGATTGTTGGTATTGGTGGCAGTAGGTGGCCGTTTTATCTCTGGTTTGATTTGTTCGTGTTTGTAGTTGTTGGTGATAGCTATGGTGGTTTTGCTGTTGGCACTGCTCACTAGGTGGTGTTGGTCTTGGTCTTGGTGGCGGCAGGTTGCGAATTTGTGTGGTATAAGTAGTGGCGACGGTGTTGTGATGGCGATGGCAATGGGCCTAATGTGGTGGTTGTGATTTTTGTTGCAGCGGTGGAGGCGATGGCAATGATGGGATGGGACGAAGAGTGTTTGTGACCAACTATTTGGTCGATTTTTTTACCAAGTATTGGTGGTGGATTGAGATTGGGGGTTGGGAGTTTAGGTGTATAGGACCAATTATTTGGTTCACTTTCGTTCTGTTGCCTTCATTTCTCTCACCAAAATGTTTTAACTTCTTTGTTATCAGTGTTGGTGGTTTTGTGATGGTGGTTGGCAATGGTGTTGGATTTAGTTGTGGCGGCTTTGTTGGTGGTAGGGTTGTGGTGTGGTGGTGGCGGATCTGACAAGGTATGTTCGATCTGATGGTGATGGAGTTGATGGTTGGCTTGGGCACGGTGTTGTGTGCAGTCAAGGTGTTGGATCATGATCGAAGGTTAATTTGTGACCAACTATTTTGTTATCTGTGACCTAAAAATTATATAATATGTGATCGTACAAGATTCTGTGACCAACTAATTTGGAAATCTGTGACTGTGTGACCTATAAATTTTGAAATCTATGACCGACGAATTAATTGTGACCTACAATTTTTTTTATATGTGACCATTAAAAAATTTGTGATCAACTAATTCGGAAATCTGTAATCTGCAAATAAACTGTGAACAATTTATAACCATTAATTCTATAACTGTGACCTTAATATATTTAATTAATAAATATATATTTAATTAATTAACTAATACATGATTTATGAATTTTGAAACTTAAAATCTGAATATTGATTTGCCTCATTCCAAACACCTGACTTTTGAACTTTTCCCGCTAAACAATCCTTCGGAGTTGATTGGTTCATACCATAATAAAATGGGAAAATTTCATATATAAGAGACACATTTCGAAATTAAGATACAAGATTTAATATTTCAAAAATCAGATTTTCTTAAAATTTATTTATAAACTAATTAATTTACATTTATTGTATTAATTAAATAGATTAAGATTATAATTCTATACAATTTGATCACAAATTATAAATTAATTGGTCACAAATAATTTCTTGATCACAATAAAAAATTTAATAGGTCACAAGTTATTTCACGATCACCAATCAAAAATTTTATTAGTCACAATTTATTCATCGGTCACAAATTTATCAAATTAATATGTCACATATTACTCATTAATCACAAATCACAAATTTTACAAGTCGCGGTTTATTTTATGATTACAAAATATCTAATTAATTAGTCACAAATTAGTTTTCGATCACAACTTATCAAATTGTGGATCACAACTTTAACAATTTTTTAGGTCATGCATTATTAGTCACAAAATTATCTATTTCATTGGTCACATATTAATCAATTTTTTGATTTTAGCCCCCGTTTGATCCACACTCTAATTTTCATTTTCATTCTTCTACTCATTTTCAACCGCACATTCTTCAATTAAACAATATTTTTCATCACATCAATAATTTTTCATTCTTTTTCAACCACATATTCGCAATCACATCACCAAAAAAATACATTCTTTACATTTTAATGTACATCAAACACACTCTTAATCAACAAAATAATTTGTGATCACGACCATCGCCACCACCTCACCAGCACTTCCATTTGTAACAACGACCACCATCACAGTATCATTAGAATCGTCTCGTAAACACAACCACTAGCACCATCTCACCACCACAAATCAAATCCGAAACCACCAACACCCCTACAACCGCCATCACCTCACTGTCGTCGTTGCCGCCACTCCACCATTGCCACTGCAACCAACATTTCCAACCAACCCTCTTTCACAGACCTGTTAACACGAAACCATCATGATACTCACACCTTACCGTCAGATCCACCACCACCATCATCGCAACCAACCGCCGTACACCGTTGTCGCTAGATCTACCACAACCATTACTACTGAACTATAGCAACAGCAGGGGCCAAAGCCTCTTTATGACATTACATCTTCGCGCTACGACAAGCGTCATAGCAATGGTGATGCACTTTGCTCCTAGATTAGTTTTTGAGCCTCTCGTGCACAAGCATATCCTTTCTCCTTTTATGTCGTCCAGCTTAGTCTTTTACTATTTAAATGCATGATCCCTCAACTTAATCTTGTACAATATGGTTCTCAAATTTTGACTTTTATTTCAATCGTACCCTTCAAAAATTACATTCAAGGCCCTTTAACTTTCTGTACTTGTGCTTTTTGGTCCCCAAATTCACAATTTGCACGATTTTGGTCATTTTTTCCTCTTTTTTTTTTCGTTGTTCTATTTCCATGATTGACTTTTACCTACAAAAGCAATAATTACATAATTGTAAGTAAAAATTCACTCATTTAATCAATATTTAAGCTCATTTAGGTACTAAATAAGTGTGCAAAAACACACTTATCACTTGCCAACGACCTTCTAATATTCCAAACTATAATTGTAAGTAAACCTACTTCTTTTACTAACAATAAATGCAATATTCGATCCATATATTGTACTACATTTATAAGACTTTCAATTGCACTTGCATACTCAATTTGAGCTATTATTCTCCCATCATTATTTACTAGTTCAATACTTGGATCGAACAGAGTATTAATTTCTTCAATATTCAAATGTTTGAACTTATTCACCTCATTCTCAACATAAGGTGGTTGGCTTAATGAATAACCCTCACTACATCTTTTAACTTTGATACTTATGATAGTATCCACTTGACTAAAATCCTTTATTTTGAATGTAGAAGATAGAAATTCCTTTGTTCATATCATTACAAATGATTAAACTATCATCAACATAGAGACGCATTTATATAATTAAATCATTGCACAATTTGTTATATAAACATTTATCAAGTAAGTTGTTGACATCGTATCTATAATTCAAGATTGGCCCATAACAACATCCCTAATGAAGATCCTTTAGAGAAACTTGCAATTTCAATTTCATCTTGTTCCTAGAAATGTATCAGTTCCACCCACTCATGAGCTCAGTAAGCTTCACCATGATCAAAGAACATCATATTTATTGATTTGCCTAGGCTATGCCATCATCTCTACTTTGACCAATCCCCCAAGAACACATGGCATAATTGACGTAAGTACTTTGTTTTCAACCAATCAAAGATCAACAACGATGAGAATATCAATGCCCATCCCAAACATTATGATGAGCTTCCAGAGCCGACCTCTTCTTCCAATAAAACCTTCATAGCAAAACAAATTGACACACTCAAAAATGAGAAAAACTGTAGCTGATGTCGGATTGCACTATAGACGATGTGACTATGACAGCCGCTTATTTCGTACCCTTAATTCTTCCTCGATCCAAAATACTTTTGAATTTGTTCTAAAGAAAAATCTTCAGTATTATGAAGAATTCTCTTCCTAGAACCCTTCCAAGTTTGTGGCAATTTTACAATGATTGCGCCTACTTGAAAAGATTCATGTGTTGATCTTTACCGCCTTTACTTTATTAATAATGACTTGTAATTCATGTACTTGATGCAACAAAGGGATATTATCTAATATCTAAAAATCAAAAAATATATAAATTGGATAATTAGCACATAACGTCTCTACCTTTCATTATTATTGTGGAAAACATCCCTACCTTTCATTTTTTGGCATTTTCACCCTTATTTTCACATTTCATTGCGCAAAATGTCATTT
>CAIGRL010170522.1:0-11303 GCA_903798325.1 Fraxinus xanthoxyloides | reverse complement strand
TTAATGTGTATCAAACAATGGCTTAGAATGTTTTTGCCTATTTAGAGGTCTCAAATGGGTTTCTTCTTCCTCTCCTCATTACCCTGCTTGTGCTCCTGCTTCTCCCCCACCCCTTACTGATTCTGGTTATGATTGTGAGGCCAGCTTGACCAATTGCTGTGTTGCAGTTAACAGTTATTTAAAGCAAGTGTTTCTCTAGTTCTTAAAAGTTGCAGCTCGAGGGCATGCAAAATTTCGAGAGGACTGTGGTGGTACTTTAGCAAATGATATATATCAAATGGAGTTGATAATGCACTGTGATTCCCAAATTGTGTGAAAAACAGTATACATGTGCTGACTTTGTAGAATCCAATTATTTGATAATAGAAGTATTTTTTTCTTAAAGGAGCAAGATGCAAATAATGACTGATGGCAGCCTCTTTGAATAATTCTTTCAGAATACATTGTGTTAGCAGAGCTCTTAGAGTATAATGTTTTGTGCTATCATTCTGTATATGCCATCGTTCAAGTCAATAATTCTACGAGACAGACAACAATTAGTAACGATGCTCATCAAGCAATTCATGTCCCACATATGCATGTCAGTTTTTTTTCATTATGGAATTTCCTTTAGCCTCTTGGTTGAATTGTATGAATGGCTGAAAATGAAGATTGCAAGTTTGCTGTAACTAACTGTTTTTGGAGTTTAAAAGGAAAAAAATAGCACTCTTATGCTTCAATGAGTGAGATACTAATGGAAGTATTTTTCCATCTTTTCATTTGATGCATGAAATGAATGCAGTTCAATTTCACTTTTGATACTTTCTGGACATGTTAAAAAATATAGGTTTGTGCAAGAGGAATTTTAAATCACATTTGATATCTTGAACTCACAGGTTGTTTCTGTCAAGGTCATTCGCAATAAGCATACTGGTCAATCGGACAGATATGGATTTGTTGAGTTCAGTTCTCATGCTGCAGCAGAGAAAGTTCTGCAGAGCTACAGTGACAGCATGATGCCAAATACTGATCAAACCTTTCGCCTAAACTGGGCAGCCTTTAGCTCTGGTGATAGGAGGACAGATGGCAGTTCTGATTTGTCAATATTTGTTGGAGATTTGGATAGTGAGGTTAATGATGCACTACTGCACGAGACCTTTGCTAGTAAATATCCATCTGTCAAAGGTGCAAAAGTAGTTGTTGACTCAAACACCGGTCGTTCAAAATGTTATGGCTTTGTCAGGTTTGGTGATGAAAGTGAGAGATCACGAGCCATGACGGAAATGAATGGAGTTTACTGTTCTAGTAGACCTATGCGAATCAGTGTTGCAACCCCCAAGAAACAAGCTACGCAGCAACAGTATTCCTCACAAGGTGCAATATAATACCTCCTTTCTGCAGCCAGTTATAGACAAAAAGTTAATGCTTTTCTGATAATTTTTCACCTAAATTTAGTGATACGGTTAAAAAGGACAGCAACCGGTGTACCCCCAAAATTATTCTCTTTTATATTGGACAAGGATAATCTTGGAGTTCCTTGAGAGTCCTATGACATAACTAAATTCTTCTTGGTTTAAATGGTATTAGTGAAACAAACTTCATTACTTCACTTGATCTCTACTTCAATGTTATTCCTATGAACCTCCTTTCCATGTTTGTTTTAGGCTGACTTTTTTGGGTCAATTTCAGCATGGTTTGAGCTGTGAGTTTTATGAAACAAAACTTAAAATAGTATTATACCACATACTAAACAACATATTAACTTTCAAGTGTTATTTCTTAAAATTAAGTATACTAAGATTATTTTTACTTCAAATAAATGGTCAATTTCAGGTTGACCAAATAACATGAGACAAACATGAGATTGAGCCGTTGAGGGAGTATTTATTATGTGATGCATAGTAATATATACATTTGATGAGGACCATTTTTCTTCCCTCGTTGATGATTTATGTTCTCTTTCTTTCATGAAAATGAGTAATAAAAGCACTACAAATTTACCAATTTGCATATTCTGATCTATACTCATTATTTCTAAGATCAGCTAGGATACCTAAAGCATCAAAAGTTTCTAATTTAGTCTTTTCCACAACCTTCTCATTTTATTCTTATAGTTGTGAAATGACAATTCTTAAACCAGTCATTTGTCTGTTGTCAATTAGATTATGCAATGTAATCTATTTCAGCATTAATTCACATATTGACTTACTGTTTTGGTGTAGCCGTTTTATTATCAGGTGGATATACATCAAATGATGTCTTGCCCCAAGGTTCTAAATTTGAAAATGACTCATCTAACACAACAGTGAGTCTTGCTCTTCTTGGGAAGTTTGTTTTGAGAAATTTGTATATTTCAGTATTTCACTAACTCATGACTAGATATTTGTGGGAGGACTTGACTCTGATGTCACTGATGAAGAGCTCAGACAGTCTTTTACTCATTTTGGTGAGGTTGTCTCAGTGAAGATACCGGCTGGAAAGGGATGTGGTTTTGTACAATTAGTTGACAGGTAATTCTACAGCGCAGTTTATCATAAAGCAGATATAGTCCTATACCAATATCATCGTTGAGGAAATAAAACTGGTTTCTGGAGCTTTTACATGTTATTAAATGAGCTAATGAACTTAGAAATAATAAGGGTTTCTTTTGAAAGTAGTTATTTTTTGAAAGTACAATCTATTAGCTATCATTTTGGACAAAAACATACATTGGATATTCCTGTTTCAACTTTCACTGAAACTTGTGCCAAACAAAGACATAAATTTTCCATGGAGGTAGCATTTTTAAGGAGCTTGAGCTATATAAATTGACAACCCTTCACTTTTAAAGTTTAATTGTGTTCTAGTTCTCTCAGCTTCAAAATGTACATTTTAGTCATTTTTCTCCTTCCTTCTTTTGGACTACTTTACCTTTTTGGTTCCAACATTCCTGATTCTGCTCCGAAACCTTCAAGCCTTCGAAATCTAAGTAGAAGGCCATGTCTCTTTTTCCCTTTCTCTGTTTCTAAAATCCCAGATTCTGTTGCAGAACTCCTATTTTTCTTATCTAAAGCACATTTTAAGTAGATAGTTCATGTCACATTATAATATGGCGACTTCTACATCCATTTTTCATGCAAAGAATGGAGAAATTTGGTTTTCTGGAATGTAACAGTGTACTTAGGTTTGTTTCTAAGTTTTTAATTTTTTTCCTAATTGATTAATTCTCTTGGTCCTGTTGTCACATATTAGTTTGTTTCCAATTTTATTTTCATTTTCATTTTCATTTTAAGTATATCAGTATTTCTCTGTTATTTCTTTCCTTCTGTTTCTTGGTTTATCTGTGTGCTGTGTGAGTGTCTTCATGCTTCCATTTAGCTACTCTTACTGTTAGCCACAAATTACATTATTAAGAAAATGCAGTTTAAGCTTCAACTTAACAGTGTAAATTTATTTCTGAGTTTTCAAATTTTTTTTCTACTTGATTAGTTCTCTTGGTCCTGTAACTCCTGTTATCACAAATAAGTTTGTTTTCATTTTCATTTAGGTACATCAGCATTTCTCTTTTTTGTTGTTTCCTTCTGTTTCTTGGTTTATCCGTGTGTGTTGTGTGAGTGTCTTCGTGCTTCTATTTAGCTGCTGTCGCTGTTCGCTACAAATTACATTATTAAGAAGATGCTGTTTAAGCTTTACCATTCGAGATCAATGCATATTAGGCACAATTGTAAATAAATTTACACAAAGAACAGAAAAATTTCAAAAATCTTGTAGCTGCTCATGTTTTCGTTTATCCAAGCAATCAATACCTTCTGGACCTTATCTCGTCTCTCTATGAATATTAAAATATGACACAAGTTTTTATTTAAACTGAGATAGTATTGTATATTTTGTCCTGTTGAAAAGCTCTAGGTGTGGCAAGTGTTTGTGTATGTGCGATTTTGTTTGTGTGCTTGAATAATGTGTGCGCTATGGCGGAGATCATGGGTTATGGCGGGGGAAGAGGAAGGTGCTGAGTTATAAAAAAAATGCGAATGTTCACCACATTTGTAGAAACAATACTGTGAAGCATGACTATGAATAAACCTTATGCCATAGAATTATTAAATATCGGAAAATTCCTGTTATATGTTTTAATGTTTGAAACATACAACTACAATGCATGATAATTTTAAATTTCTGTTTCTATAGAAGCAGCGCAGAGGATGCAATACAGAAGTTAAATGGAACAGTTATCGGTAAGCAGACAGTTCGTCTTTCTTGGGGTCGAAATCTGGGAAACAAGCAGGCAAGTGGTATTCCTTCAATTTTAAGTTTTAGATTGTCAATAGGTACATTATTTTCTCCTTTGACTACCCAAAAGAGTTTTGCCGTGTCAACTTAACAGTTGGTTTTATATACTGTATTTCAAAACATTCATGACCTAAATTTTATCCTTGGAGTTCCAGAATATCGGATCTAAACATAGTAATAATAACATTAGTTCAAGAATTTTATCTGCTGCTTGTTCTCTGGACTGTCTACTTGTAAACAAAAAATTGAACTTTATGCATGTTTGGCTAAGCTTAAAAACTTGGTAAGTTTTAGATTAAATAATTTCTCTAGACAAAGTTGAAAATAAATAAGTTATTTAAAGTTTGTTTGTTTAAGCTTGGAAAGTTTACTTATAATTGAATAAGTTTGTTTGAAAATAAATAATTCTTTTATTAGTAAAAATATTCAGCTTAGCCAAACATGCCATTTGTTTCCCCAAAATCAGATCAACCTCCCATGCACTTGCTCTGCAAAAAAGAAAACCATCCATGCACATGCACATGCAGATCATGCTGGATCCTCTACTATTCTACGTTATTCCTGCACTAACAACACATAAGAAGGAGACCGTAGCTAATGAAATTTATCCCCGCGCTTGTCTACCATTTTTTCAAAACTCATTTTTTCTCAAACTTATTTTCAATCACATTCTCATATTAAATATTTTGCGCCTGTTTGTGCCATATACTTTCCTCATTTTAAAAAAAATAGTGCTGTTATTGTCAAAGTTGGATGGCCCACACAAGAGACAGCCGGTCAATAATGGTGGGCGGATGACTATTCCAACAGTTGAAATTTTTCTATGAAGGATTAATGGCAAACAAATATAGCCTTTGTACGTAAATCCAAATTTTCCTACTTTTTAACCACACATTCTCCAAAAACTGACCATTCAAAAACACATCTTCTCTTGATAATGTTAGACAAACAGCGGCTTAATATATATGCACCACCAACTCCATCAAGAAATGATTTTTTGTTTTGGTTACCATTCTGATTCTGTTCACTTTTCGACTGTCTTCACGTTTCCTTCTTGTTTTGCAGATGAGATCCGATGCCAATAATCAATGGAATGGGTCTTACTATGGAAGGCAAGGTTACAACGGGAATGAATTTTTTGCAGGTGCAGCTGCCAATGGGGCATCTTCAAATGGTTATGGGAACCACTAGCAGCATTTCGCCAAATTACTCGATTGTGCTTGTCGAGTATGTGAAAGAAACTATCAAATTAACATAAATGCTCAAAATATTACCAAATTTGTAGGAGGATTCAAATTAATGAGATGTGAGGACCTTTATCTTTTTTTGAACTTAGTTTCATAATTTTTAAGAGTTGTTACAATTATTCTCGGCCTCCCTTGTTCTATTTTAATTCTTTTGGAGCTTCATAATGTTATAGTTCACTTATTTTTGCTATTCTATAGTATATGTAAGAGCATGATTGAAGGTGGATTGGATTATACACATCTCGTGAGATCTATCAGTATTACTCATTTATGAGTTACTTATTTCTATTCTATTTATTTATAATTTAAATGATTTATAATTGCCTACCAAACATGAGTTGCAAAACATGATTCTACAAAATTGCAACCAACGATGTGCTCACAAAACACAGGCTAGCACGTGATGCATTAAATGACTCAGTCACAGGGTTGTCTCAAACAATTTGTGATGACATCTAGGTTTCTCAATTCAGTCGATCAACACGCGCAATTGCACTTTTTGTATTGGAAGCCAAGTAGAATAGCTTTCAAAAAATTGAAGTATTAAAGTAGCATTATGGGTCCCAACTTTATATTTCACTAAAATAAAGAAATAAGTTACAAAACTTGTGAAAGGTCAGCCAACCCATTGCCTCATCACATCTTCCTCTCTGCCTTTTAGCCTCCTATTCTAAATGTCCAACACTCAGAATAAATAGGCAAAATCTCGAATTGCAGTTGACACTCTCAATTGTTGGATTAGTTTTTCGTATTTTAAGCCCCACTTAAAGCTAAACCTATCCCAATATCAAACACACAATAATAACCTCTTCCACCCACCATAATGTGACATGTCCCTCGCTCATGCCGAATTTTGTCATAGAATTCGAATACTGAAACCAGTTGAACAACAAAATAGCAATATTGTCGAACACATGCCCGCATCAATTCATCAATCAATCTCGGTTGACTTGCGTCCTCGAATTCTACCTTGTGATGCCGCTATCAAATAAATTAGGCATCCGTGCTTTCATCATTAGCTCATCACAATTTTCTACACGCTGTCTTGCTTCATTCCTCGAATCTGCGCACTGCCTCGCACATTACACCTTCGGCCGCAGCATAGACAACGGACAAAACAATATACGGTGTCGTGCCTGTTTTCTCGGAAAGGGTCCTCCCTCATACCCACTCACTATTATCAACCACGATCAAAACGCTGTCGTTTAACGATTCCCCCTCCACTGAGCGCGCTGATCTCTGTAGCAAATTCTCAATCTCTCCCTCTAGGGTTTTTTATTACTAGAGAGTAGAAAAATCCCCAAGCTAAAGAAAAATGGATCAATCGTTTTTAATAATGCTATCAAATTTGCTCCACCTCCACAACCACCTTGATCCGACGAGCTCCTTACTCTCCGACACCTCCTCCGCCGCTTACTCCTCCGACGTATCATCACCATCCTCAATCCTTACCTCCACCTCCGCCGCACCCCTCCTCTTCTTCACTCTCGCCTCCGTCCTTTCTTACCTGGCTTCTAACTCACCTAAAAAACCCTCCAAATCCTCTTCCCCCTCTTCTTCCTCCTCGAAACCCCCGTCAGAATTCTCCGTCGCCGCCTTCCGTGCCCTCTCTACAGAGCGCATATGGGCCATGGAAGCGCCCCTTCGTGACATCCAGTGGCGATCCCTCTACGGCCTGTCTTACCCTGTGTTTACTACTGTTGTTGATAAACTTAAGCCGTACATTACTCAATCCCAGCTGTCTTTACCGTCTGATTATGCTGTTGCTATGGTCCTGTCTAGGCTCTCTCATGGCCTTTCCCTCAAAACCCTTGCATCCCGTTATGCCCTTGAACCGTATTTGATTTCGAAGATTACTAACATGGTTACTCGCCTATTGGCTACTAAGCTTTACCCTGAATTTATCAAAATCCCCGTTTCCCGACGTCGTCTTGTGGAGAATACGCAAGGGTTTCAGGAATTAACCTCGTTGCCGAATATTTGTGGGGCTGTTGATTCGACTCCTGTGAAACTGCATAAGCTTAGTCCTGATGTAATTAATGGTTCTATGTATTATTGTAAGTATGGGTTTCCTTCAATTTTGCTGCAGGTTGTTGCGGACAGCAAGAAGGTTTTCTGGGACGTGTGCGTGAAAGCTCCAGGTGGTTATGATGATTCCACACATTTTAGGGATAGCTTGTTGTATAACAGATTGATTACTGGTGATATTGTGTGGGACAAGGCGATAAATGTTAGAGGGCAGCATGTGAGGCCTTACATAGTGGGAGACTGGTGTTTTCCTCTGCTGTCGTTTTTGCTTACACCGTTTAGTTATAGCAGGACGGGAAACCAAGCACAAAATGCATTTGATGAGGCATTGATGAAGGGAAGGAAGACAGTGGAGGAGGCCATTGGATTGCTTAAAGGGAGGTGGAAGATCCTGCAGGACTTGAATGTGGGACTAAACCATGCACCACAAACCATTGTTGCATGTTGTGTGTTGCATAACCTGTGCCAGATCGCGAGGGAGCCTGAACCGGAGCTTTGGAAGGAGCCTGAAGAGAATGGGCAGCCTCCCCGTTTGCTGGAGAATGAGAAGTCCTTTCATTATTATGGGGAGAGTTTGAGGCAAGCCCTGGCTGATGATCTATACCAACGGCTTTCATCAAGATGAGCAAATGAGCGGGGAGACCTTTACCAACTTTCTTTTACCAAATGTAAGAATAACTCGCTTTTTAATTATGATTTGCTCTAGATGATCATTCTCTCCGATTTTGTTGGAAATAAAATTATTATAACATCTCCTTTGGTTGACAAGATAGTTTATCTAGACTCTGGAACTTGAACCTGACCGATATTAGATAGGCTTGGCTTGAATTCGAAGTATTGATGCTTATCCAGCATTTTCTCCAACTGGCGTTGATGATTATATTTAATTGTTCGACTTTGTTGTGGTACTCCGTCGGGCCATTAGAAGAAAATATGTGCATAATACGATCATAGGTATGGTTATATTAGGACGGATAAATAATTAGAGAAATTGAGGAATGCAAAATATCTTTCCTACTAAGAACAATTGGAGGAAAAAACACCCTTGAACTCTTTGTTTGTAGAAAGCGTACGATGCTAAAAGCTTAGCCCTACACCATAACTTGGAAATTTCTTGCTATCTTCCTTCAAAAACCTTGTTTATCTCTGTCCAAATGATCCAGAACCATCACTTTCCATATAACCACCCCCATCTTGCCCTTATCAAATTCTTCCCAAGGTTGCCCTCTCCTAAACCACCTCTACTTTCACTTCTTGTTACCAATTCTCTAGGTAACAAATAATTTTGCGAAGACCCATCTTCCCTGTGTTTACACAAAAAGTCCCTCAATTTTCTCCAAAACCACAACAAATCACCGTGCACCCTAAATAACTACTTGTAATAGTTGGGAATACTTGACAAAACCAATTGGATAAGAATAATCATTTCTCACTTGAGGGGAATGATTCCTTTTACGTATCCAAAAACTTTTTCAAGTCTTAGAAACCAAAACGCTATCGACAATGAATTACCTCCTCGTTGAAGGCCTAGATATTTCAAAGGACACTTCTCTACAAAACAGTTACCCCCCGGTTCTAACACGACTAGAATTGACGTTAACTCCCAGTGGAACATAGCTTGATTTGTTAATGTATGAAGGTGAGACTAGTACTTTCACATTTACTGAAATACTTATCTTTCTATTTTTTCTAGTAAAAATCTTCTCTTTTACTTTTTATTTTTAGGAAATTTCTGCTGTTGATATATGAAGGCTTGGTTGCCTAATTCCACCTGATCATGCGCCAACCTGGCTGCTGCAATAGTTGAAAGGGCGTCTTAAATTTGTATATTGCCGAGGGATCATCAAAACATTTTTATCATTTAGGTAAAGCTGTAGCAATTGCTTCAGGCTTTTCCATCTCTCTTTTAAACCATTTGCAGGACACTTTATATATTTGCAGCTGAAGAAGAAACATATTACTGAACGTGAGTGTGTACCGTGTAAGCAAGACAGAAGCATCATACCGCAACAGGTTGAGGAAAATCACGTCTCAATTGTAACCGGGTTTTATTTATCTGATATCTTGCTAAAGAGTGTATTCTGAACTTACAATGACAGTGGCAAGGCTAACTGTTCATGCTGTTGTTTTGTTTGATGGTGTCCACACCATCTTTTATCTACTTCATTGTTATTGAGCGTTAAGCAAATTTTACACACAGATGGTTACATTATGATTTCCGCTTCCCCCTGGATTTTGAATTTACCTCAAGTTTGTCATTGGACCTGTGATATGGGTGTGAATATACTGGTTAATCTATATCTTCTAGCTTGAATTTACATACTAGGACTTGCCTAATAGATGTCTTCAAAAAAATTCCAACTTTTACTCTTCCAGACATTTGAAGATGATCTGCGTGCTGTGAGAAAAAATTAAGAAAATCCTGGCTGGGAACGAGACTATGCTGCATAAAATATGTTAATAGCACAGATTTCTTACAAGGATAAATTATTTTGGAGCTAGAAACTATATTTGAGACTTGAGAGAGGTTCCATTCTCAATAGACCTGAAAATATTGCAGTAGCTGTTAAGAGATAGAATTTCACATCGAATAAAAATGAAAATATAGACAACTTTATAAGAGTTTGTGTCCCTCCCGTTAAGGGATAGAATCTCAAATAGAATAAGGTCGACCTTTCAAGATGGACCTTCAAATCTTAAAATCAGGGTTTATTAAGCTCCAACGAGTAATTCGATCAGATTAAGATTTTAAAAAATTGAATTTACGGATTTCAAGATTGACCTGTTCAAACAAGCCACCATCTTGAAAAAGCATGTTAAGGCATAGAATCTCATATCGAATAAATATGAAAATATAGACTTCTTTATAAGGATTTGAGCTACTCATCTTAATGAGGTTGACATTTTAAGATGGACCCCCTCAAATCTTAGTAGTAGCCATACATACAATTAAACAAAAATTACAGTCATACGTCTTATGGTCGTTAGAATTTAGTATTGGAAGGCCGTGGTTGTGTGAGGACCTTAATCGAGAAAATGACAATGAGATGAGTGATGTCTTGATTGATGCTAATGTCATGGCCAAAGACGTGTAGGATATTTGGACAATGCGCAGATTAGAGAATGAAGCAAACACACTGGGTTGGTTTTGTGATGCGATAGTAATTTGAAGTATAACGACGCTGGATTTACTTAATTGCAGTATCGTATGACGGAATACGAGGACACAAGTCAGATTTGGCATTGATCAATAGGTTGGTGCGGGCAAATGTTCGATAACATTGAGACCTTGCTATCTAGTCGACTTTAATCCACGATTTTAGTGGTCAAAACAGACATGAGGATGGCGTGTGAAGGCGATTGCATACAGTTATGTCTTGTGTTTGAATTAGGGCTAGTTTTTTCTACCACGTGGGGGCTAAAATGTGAATAACTAACCCTTGAAGTTGGGGCGTCAACTGCAATCTAAGAATGCTTATTTATTTTCTAGGTGTTAGTGAAATGTGAACTTTGAAGGCAACAAGTGTGTGTTGGTCATTTCATGTGTTTGTAACAAGTTTCTCTATTTTAATTGAGAAATAAAGTCGGGACGATTCCCGTAAATTCCGTATTTGCCTAAATTAATTCAATCTTTTGCATACTTGGCAAAAATCCACGAGTTTTCAGTATCGAAGTTGCATAAAACTTGTATTCATTGGTTGGGGATAAAAAAATCTTGATGCCACAGCGGGGATCACGGATCAGCCCTGTAACACTGTGCCAGGTTGGAATCGGAGTTTG
>CAIGRL010170510.1:0-16282 GCA_903798325.1 Fraxinus xanthoxyloides | reverse complement strand
TTTAGTTTCTGTTCGCTTCTTTATGTAGCTTAGTTGTTAATTTTTTGCTACAAGGAAAGCAATTATGGAAATCGGTTCATCAATTTGACATTTGGAGTTTGAACTCATAAAAAATAATTCATTTTCGTGGTTATTAATCGAACCGAACCGAACCGATTTACGTGGTTATGCACCGGTTATGGTATGACCAAAAATTTGATGGTGCGGTTATGATTTTGGCCGAACCGACCCCGAACCGAACCATTGCCATCCCTATCCTTGAGCTTGTGTTCTAATGGTTCCACATATGTCAGTGTACTATTTACAGGACTTCATTGCCGTTCGTCCTTCATAAGAAATGAATCTTTTAGTCATCAACTGGAAAAGATTTCACATTCAAGTTAAGGTTCATTTTTTCACAAGTCTTTGAATTCTATCTGAATTAATATGACCTAACAAAAAGTGCCACAACTGAGTCTCATTAGCATGAGTTACCTTTAATGATTATTAGTATTGTGATGCAATAAGCCAACAATATGTTTTAAAGCATACAAATTGTTTATCAATTGTCCCTTACATATAAATGACTTTATTCAATTTAATCTCAATCACAAAATTCATAAAATTAATAGGATATCCTTTCTCCAATAACAAAGCGAAGGAAACTAAGTTATGTGTAATATCTAGGACAAAATAACAATTATTCAAAATCAAATGTCTGTAATTATCAAAATAAGATAAATACTGTTAACAGCTCTTGCTAATACCACTGCTCATGTGTCGACTCTTAGATTGTATTCGCCTTCATCGAGTTGATTGGTTACCTGGAACCTTTGCAAATATTTATATAGTTACTAGCTCTTAGGCCTGGGCATTCCAAACCAAAACCAAACCTTCCGAACTAGAACCTAAGGTTTCAATCTGATTCTAAAAATAAATAAATTAAGAATCGGAACCGAACCGATAATTCGATCCCGGTCCAATTCCCAAAAAATAAATTAGTAATCAGAACCAGAACTGATAATTTATTAGTTCCGGTTTGATTCGTAATTCCTGAACCAGAATCGTGGGTACCTAAATGGAATCGA
Organism: Fraxinus xanthoxyloides; assembly: GCA_903798325.1. Classification (NCBI taxonomy): domain Eukaryota; kingdom Viridiplantae; phylum Streptophyta; class Magnoliopsida; order Lamiales; family Oleaceae; genus Fraxinus; species Fraxinus xanthoxyloides. The sequence continues at coordinate 15,215 of CAIGRL010170510.1, read as the reverse complement.
TTTTTTATATAAATTTTTATTTATAATTTATAGACTAGATAAAAAAAATTATAAATCCTAAAAACCTTAATTTGTGTAGTAATTAGTCTAAAAATATAGCCCTAAGAAATCAAGACTCCTACATTTTTACTTCTCGCCTCACCTCATATTATTGCATTTTAGAGGTTAGTACGTGTTAATATTTGCAATTTAGACTTTTTATGAATCAAAAAGTTCAAGTTAGGTTGTGATATAAGTTGATGAATCAAACCATTCATTATTTTCAATTCGAGCTTTTTACTTTCTTGCATTATTTACAAGCTTAATTGATTTTTTTTATTTTTTATTTTTTTATAATACATGGCAAATTGAACTTGCTATATTCATAATTTGGGTTGTGGTGTATTTTTTTGGCCCCCGTTTAAGCTCCATCATTTCAAGAAAATGTGTTGAAATAATAAAAATTAAGTATGTGTAGTTAAAAAATAAGAAAAAACCTTTAATTTACATGTAAAATCTTTTATGGGAGAATATATGGTTGAAAATGAGCGTTGAAAAGATGAGTTTATGAAAAAACTGAGCCTAAAAAGGTTATTGCTTATTTTGAGTTCAGAGTTCTCTTTTGAAATATTTTTTTTTCTTTTTATTTAAGCAGAGGGACTTCAATATGGAGACTGTAATTTCTTGATACTATATAAATATGTATCTAATTAATATTTTTTATGTAGTTCATTTTAAGAGTAGAAGAATTTAATCATTATTTATAATTACATTAAGCATGCCTTATTTGTCGATCAAATATGATTTTTTTTAAAAATAATTTCTACTTAAATTGTAATTGAATTTTTGATATTTTATTTTTCTCATATTTTTGTGATTTTTAGTATCCACTATTTTAATTTTTAAAGATTTATTAGTTGAAATTTTTCACTTGTACAAATATTGTCGAGTAGTAACATGTTATGTATATGTATTGAAAGGGCCTATATGAAATTTTTATTAAATATATAAGAAATGTTATGGATATAATCAAACTCGAACCGAACTTGACGGTCGAAGTTTGAGTTTGGTTTCAGTAATTATAAAGATCCGAATGATTCCATCTATGAAATCCTCGAAGTATAATGAATGGTTCCGAGTAGTGAAATATCTGGACCAACCGATCCAACGCGGAAGCCTACAAGCTCCAAAATCTACAATGCATATATTAGCATAATCAACTACTAAGCAAGTCTCAATGTAAAGCCATATGCCATTACCTTACCCTTTGAAAGCCAGGTATTTCAGGATATTTTTATGCTGGTGCCCTTTAGACCACAATGAAAGCACTTTCCTTTTGGGTTTTCCCTAGATCTTGGCCTTCTTCTATGATTGTTGTCCTTTCTCAGCAAACTTCTTTCTGTTTTGCCTCCCTTGCCTTTTGATTTAGGATTAGAATTTTCACCATAAAATGTAACCATAGCTTCTCGACTTTTAGTCTTAAAAATACTCTCAACACTTTGGAGTTCCGTCATTAACTCGATTAGAGACATGTCCATTTTGTGGAGATTATAATCTACTTTAAATTGAGAGAACATATGTGGAAGAGCCTCCAAAACCATTTCATTATGAGTCCTCGAGCCATTTGAAGGCCCTAAAACCTCATCCACCTGAAAACAATTTTATCGATATAATTAATTAATTAATTAAATGGCTCAATTATAGAATAATCAATTTAATATCCACGTTCTCTAATTTATTTAGAGATGTTAGAAAATAAATTTACTAATGCGTGCATGATAAGTAGTAAACTGAGCGGTGCCTAAAATGATATATATGACGTATTATTTGAAGGCATTAATTCACAAATTATTTAAAAGAAAAAAGAAAAAAAAAATTTAAAAAAAAAAAATTTATAGCCCAAACCTAGATGCAAATACAAATTCACTAAAGTGAAAATTACGCCCACGCATGATTTTTAACTTTCAATTCAAAAATTAAGTTTTAAAAGTTTTCTATTCAAAAATTAGGTGATAATTTAACATTTTAATATTAATAATAACATTATACATTAATTTACTCTCCCTTCTTTCTTCTCTCTCACACTTCTCTTTGCTCTCTTCGATTGCCAGTTACCACCACCACGTGGAATTGTGAGCAGTGCCTTCTATTTACTTCTCAAGCCACCAGTCACCACCACAATGGAACTTTGTTTCGTTCTCTCTTCAGTGTGAGTGGTTCCTTCTTCTATTTTCTCTCTATTGTGAGCGCCGCTCACATTGCTGCTATGATTGGAGTTTGTTGGTGGTTATGGAATTTAATGGTAGTTTTTTTTTATCCAATTTACTTGGGTAGTTTATGGGTGGTTTGCGAGTTGTTTGTGGGTGATTTGTTGGTAGCTGTTGGTGGTATGGTTTGCAAATGATGGTGGTGAGGTGGTGCTGGTACATGAGATTACGGTGGTATAGGTGGTGGTGGTGATATGGTGGTTGTGCTGGCGACAGTGGTGACTTTTTGTTGGTGCCGATGTTGGATTGAGGTTGGGTTGGGTTAGGTTAGGTCGGGGGGGTTGGAGTGAGATAGGATGTGATGAAAAGTGTTTGTGACCAATAATTTGGATAATTGTGACCAATAAATTGTTTAATTTGTCACTAATAAATAATATGTGACGATAAAATACATAATTTGTGACCTAAAAAATGTGAGATGACTACTAAATTTATAATTGTGACTCACTTTTGTTAAATGGTGATAAATTAATTTAATAATTTGTGATCAAGAAATAACTTGTGACTAGTTAATTTGATTATTTGAGATTGAGAAATAAATTGTAACAAATAAAATTTGTGATTTGTGGTCGAAAAATAATACATGACATGTTAATTTGATAATTTGTTACCTATAAATATATTGCAACCTTTCAAATTTGTGATTTGTGATTGAGAAATAATGTGCGATCAATTAATTTGATAATTTGTGATCAATAAATAGGTCGTGACCTATAAAATTTGTGATTCGTTGCTATAATATTCTGTAATTGTAACCTATGACCTAGTACGTAACCGTGACCATAAACTGTATAATATTATGACCTTAATATACTTAATTAGCAAAACATTAATTATTTATTTGATTAGTAAATTTTAATTATGACCTTATTCTTGAAATTTTAAAACAAATTTCTTATTTTTGAAATTATATCTTTTAAACACCTTAGATATGTGTTATTCCCTTAATTAGAATCCTTTTGGGCCGTAATCCGACCCAAGATTTCAATCCCAATTTTGTACATGTCTAGCTGTGATCTCATTGATGTTCGCAAGTGCTCAAATGGTTAAAACATGGGTAGTGCTTTGCTCCCATGTCAAGGACATGTCCGGGATGCTCTAGGTAAAGTGCATTTCTGGGAATATTCAGTGCAAAGTAGTACTGTCGATAATCGCTTGGGAACGATTGGAATTGGTTGTGCATGGACGAAGGCATGGCACGGACAGGGAGCTCGATTTTCAAAATAGTTAGCGAGGTTGGCCTTTGGACGAACGGAGCATTGCAGAATTCGTGGTATGCATGCCTGAAGTTCATCGAGTTGGTTACTTTGTCAACTATGTCAAGGATTTGACATGTGCAAAGCAGTTTTTGTAGACAGATTGGTTACTTTCCATGTTGGGGTAGTTTTCTTGGTGGGAAACATTTGAATTCTGACCTTAATAGTTGGAGGTATCAGCCATATGAAATTTATACATACTCTCGAGACATGAGAAACAAGGCAATGAGTGCATTGTTGTGATCATTGTCTAGTTTTTTGTATTGCGGTGATTAAAGACAAGAAGAGTTTCCTATATCTTCGTTCGTTTGTTTATCATATTCTGTTCCTTTCATAAAGTGTTTTAATTCTTCTTTAAACAAAGAAATCTAAGTGTCCTTGAAGGATGATTGAGTAAGAAACATAGTTCCATAAAGGGGGAAAATCACCCCAGAAAAGTTGATCCTATAACAATTGGTATCAAAGCACGATGGAAACAAATTTTCGGTGAAGAATGGCATACCAAAATCTTCAAGATCGGGTTGAAATGTTGGAAGATTTTGTCGGCACTCCCATGATTGATGACATGGTAAGTCTTGTAGTGTAGGCATATAATCAGCATGTACTTCATGCCGAGTTTGAAGATTTTAAGAAGGATATAAAGGAAAAATAGACATCTATGATGAGGGATTTGATGTTGTTACGTATAATATGCAAGTTGATAGCCTAACGATAACTAATCAAGAGGCGATGATTTGGTTTTTTAAAAAAAAAATTCGAAAAATTAATCTAAATTCAAGTAAGTAAAGACTAAAGAGTTCAATTCAAATAACAATCACAAATATAAAAGTGATAAGTAAAAGGGAGAGATGATGCAAACAATATAATTGTGGAGGTTTGATACAAAATAATGATCTACGTCCTCCGTTACCAAACTGTTTGGCTAGAGCAATTAGCGATGGCAAAAAAACTCGGCGGCTCGGGCCACCCCTGCTCGGCTCGGGCCCGACCCGACTTGTTGACATGGCTACGAGCAATGCCTTTTCACTATGTTGATTGATTTATGGTGTAATTCAACCATTTACAATGCTTCCGGTTACCTATAAATAAGGAGCATTAGTCATTAAACAATGTTGATCTTTACGGGGATCTAAACACGACCTATTGTTGAGCTTTAATGGGACCTCAATATGATCCATACTATTGAGTATTAACGAGACCTCAATATGACACACACGTTGACTTACAACAATAAGCTCCGATCCTTATACAATATTGATCTTTAAGGGACTTCAAAACGACCCACACTTTATCAAATTGATTTTACAATGGAATTCCCCTCTTGATAAATAATACAAACAAGTAAGTGCTAAGAAAAGCTAACACTTCAATGAATAGTAATAAATGATAGCTCAAATATTAGATAAAAAACTTTGATATATATAATAATCAGAAATTTGATTCAATCAATCAAAGATTTTCAATGAGAAGATGAAAAAGAAATAAATGCAATAAAAGTTCAAAAATCTTCTCAAAATATATACCTCTTTTAATGAATGATTGTAATAAATTAAGTACCAAGAAAGAGATGAGAAATTTTGATGAATATGATGATTTTATAAGTTTGATTCAATCAATTAAAGTTTTCAATATGAAGTAGTAGAAGAAATATATGCAATGTAAGTTCAAATATCTTCTTCAAAATACTTCCTTCTTTTATGAGTAATAGAAATTAGATAAGTATAAAAAAGAGAGATGAAAATATTTGATGAAGATGATGATTAAAGAGTTTGAATCAGTCAAAGTTTTTTATATGAAAAAATAAATGAAGTGAATGCAAATGTAAACTTAAAATATTTCTCAAAAGATATCTCATTTTGATACTCTTGAAGAATGTTGTATTAATACAAGAAATAGATGCATTTATAGAGTTCAAAACGTCAAAAAAGTTTGTGAGTTCGAATGACTCATCGGATCGACCGCCTCTTGTTCTGGTGATCAATATAGTCATTTGTACAGTAAAATCAGAGGTCAAAACGGTCAAATTTTGGACTGTTGGAAACTTCGGATCGATCGCCATTTGGTCAATCGCCTCTTTTGGCTGGCCAACCGCTTGACAGTTTTGGTCTTTTTTACGTTGTTGCCTCGTTTGATTTGATTCAGAGGTTCCGAAGGGTTGGACTTTTGAAAAATATTTTAACGAAATTTTCAAGCATTTTTCAAATTTAAATATCATTTTATAATTCAGTTTTATATTTGATCAAAGCACTGCATTATAATGACTTTAAATGCATAAATTCTTTTAAATGTATAGAAGGATTTTGAGGTTAAGCTTTCATTGTCAAATATCAAAGTGTTAGTACCTTTACACTTTATCTAAGAAATCAAGTGTTTCATCTTGTTTTGAAATTTGATTCTTAACTTCTTGAATGTGTGACTTTGATCTTTACCTCATTCATGAGTCCGATTTGTGACAATAACTTTTGATCTTTTGACGACCACGATCAATTTCATAGTATGCTTTGAAAAAAATGTAACCATTTGAATTCAATTTGTTAGTAAATAAGATTAATTTGTTTGTTATAATCAAAACTTTAAGATTATAATCAACCATAGGTCAACAAAAGTTTGGTTCGATGACTTTGAAAATGATCTAAGTTTGGTAAAATGGATTGCTACTAGCCCTCCTTTACACAGGATCCGTTGGGTCCTTCCGAAACTCGGGTTCCTAAAACGATTTACTCGTAATGCTAAGGAGTAGGTCAGTATTTTGTGAGATATGGAATAATACTTCAACACTATCCATATTTCCATAAAAAAAAGTGAACATTGCAAGTATGTACTTGGTCGGTGATGCAAAGCTTTGGTGGCGTAATAGGCTTCGGGATGATAAAAGTGTGGGAAGATTAAGGATCATTTCTTGAGAAACTTTGACAAAGAAATTGAATGATCAATTCATTCCTACCAGTACTTCTTAGATCGTAAGAGAATCACTCAAAAGTTTGAAACAGATGAATACTATTCATGAATACGTGAAAGAGTTTAGGTTGTTGATGCTTGATATTAATAATATGCCCGATGAAGATGATAGACCCCCAATTAGGTTCACTTATGTACGAAGGAAGAAAGTGTCTACCAACTCGTGAACTGTAGTTTGTTGGAAGGAGGGATAATATAGTAATTGTGTGTGGGAGAGTAAGGTGAATAAAAAGGGAGGGAAGGGGAATAAGTTAGTTATGCAAAACCATTCAGTCAGTGTAATTGGGCGAGAGATCGGGCCTCTCAAATAGCCTTGGAACTTGTTTCTGTTTATCCACAATCAATTCAATCATTTCATTTATTCATCTGACCCTTCCCCACACAATTACTTTATGATCCTTTCTAACAGGTAACTAAATTGCAGAGGAGGCTTCCAATCTTTAGGCATCCAATAGAATTTGGGATCCAGCTGGTAAGGTTCTATCAAATTGGTATCAGAGAATGACGATCGTGAAACGAGTGGGGCAATTGGAATTGAGATTTGATGGGTTGCAAGAGAAAGTGAGAGTAATGAAAACGGAAGTGCAGAGAGACTTAGCTGTATTGATAGAGAAATTTGATTCGGTGATGACCAAGTGGAGGGAACAAGAGAGGGACAAGAAGGAGAAGGGGAGAGCTTCCGAACCAGTGACGGCAACCCTGAGCTTCGAAGTGCCAAAAACATGGTCGGAGGGAAATGTTCGGGGGGACAACCGGATTCGTCGCTTGGAGATGCCATTTTTCAATGGGGAAGCCCCGGATGCATGGGTATTTAGGGCTGAGCGCTATTTCAAGTTTAATAAGCTTACCAACTCGGAAAAAATGGAGGCATGAGCTGTATGTTTTGTAGGTGAGGCATTAGCTTGGTTTCGGTGGGAAAATGGTCGGCAGCCACTAGCGCTATGGGAGGACCTTAAGATATTATTGTTACAAAGGTTTCGACCATCACATGAAGGAAACGCACTGGAGAAACTGCTTACGATGGTTTGAATTGCTAGCGGCACCCCTACAGGACATTCCTGATTCGGTTCTGGAAGGAAACTTCATTAATGGGTTAGACCCAGTGATACAGGCTGAAGTATAAATGATGAGGCCACGGGGTTTGGGCCAGATTATGGAACTAGCCCAGAGGGTGGAAGATAGAAATGAATTGCTGAAACGGGCCACTTTTTCTGGAAGCCCACTTAGAGCCAAGACCCAAAACTCTCCTGTGTTTAGTCTATTGGGAAATGGCCCAAATTACTTGGGAATAAATACTAAGATCAACAATCAATTGACCCAGAGTGGGTACCCGCCCCAGATGTAAACGACCAAGCTTGTGGGAAGTGCCGTCAGTGTCCGGCGAAGGCGGAATGGATGATGCCTCCGTTCAAGAGGCTTACCGACTGCGAACTGCAGCTCCGACGGGAGAAGGGGCTCTGCTACGCTGCGAGGAAAGGTATGTGTCGGGTCATCGCTGTAAAAATCGTGAGCTGCAAGTTTTGTTGGTCAGAGATGATGAAATGGATGAGCTTGTAGAAGAGACTAGCGTAGATGAGGAGGAACGTGTGGAGGAGACGATGGAGCTGTCGATTAAGTCCGTGGTGGGACTCACGACATCGAAAACAATAAAGTTGCGTGAGGCTATTTTGGGGAAGCCAGTAGTGGTACTGATTGACTGTGGCACCACACATAATTTTATTTCATCCAAGTTAGTCCAGGAGCTGGAGTTAAAGGTATCGAAGTCCGCGAGTTATGGGATGGTGATGGGTATCGGAATGTCAGTTAAAGAAGGAGGGATTTGCAAGGGCATGTTGGTTTCGTTGTCCGATATTAAGGTGGTGGAAGACTTTTTACCCTTAGAATTGGGATGCACATACGTAATTTTGGGAATGAAATGGATGGAGACTTTAGGTAAAATGCAGGTGAATTGGAGCGCACTAATTATGGGTTTCAAGGTTGGTGGTGAGACTATCGTGTTGCAAGGTGACCCCAGCTTGGATAAGATACACGTGTCTCTGAAATCGTTGGTAAGGATGTATAAGGAGGACGAACAGGGGATTCTGCTAGAGTTGGGATGTCTAGGAGTGGAGCAGGAAGGGCCAAGGGATGTAGTTCCCAATTCCATCCTTGAGTTATTAAGGGAACACTATAGTGTTTTCGAGTGGCCAATGAACTTCCCCTTGCAAGAGCTCACGATTGTGCTATCCTACTACAATCGAGAACAACACCTGTGAATGTCAGACCCTATCGAGACTCGTATCTCCAGAAAAATGAGATCAAGAGGCTGGTTAGGGAAATGTTGGCTGCAGGGATTATCCAGCCAAGTCAGAGACCTTTTTCGAGTCCTGTGTTATTGGTGAAGAAGAAAGACGGGTGTTGGAGGTTTTGTGTCGATTATCGAGCATTGAGCAAGAGTTACAGTGCCAGACCGTTTCCTGATACCTGTGATATATGAATTGCTTGATGAACTACATGGGTCACATATAGTCTTAAAGTTAGATTTAAAGTCAGGGTATCACCAAATATGGGTCAGACCAGTTCCCAAAATGGCTTTCCACACGCATGAGGGCCACTACGAGTTTCTGGTCATGCCATTTAGGCTGTCAAATGCCCTAGCAACATTTTAGCATTTGATAAATGAAGTATTTCTGCCTTACTTGAGGAAGTTTGTATTGGTTTTCTTTAACAGCATTCTAGTTTGCAGTTAGACATTGGGTACCATTTTGGGAGAATTGCATAAGCATCAACTGTATGCCATGAGAAGAAATGCTTGTTCAGCTAAGCTGAAGTGGAATACCTAGGCTATGTAATTTCTAAGAAAGGGGTAGCCGCTGATCAGTCGAAATGAGGCCATGGTTAGTTGGCCTAGTCCGAGCAATCTAAAGGAGTTTCGGGGATTTTTGGGGCTTACCGGATATTACCGACGTTTTGTTTAGGGGTATGCTAAGGTCGCTTGGCCTATACCTAATTGTTGAAAAAACACCGATTCCGATGGGATGGGGAGACTGAGATGACATTCCAGAAACTCAAGGCAGCCATGATCGATGTTCCAGTGTTGGCACTGCCTGATTTCTCGAAGCAGTTTATAGTGGAAATGGATGCATCAGACATGGGTTAGGGGCAGTGCTGATGCAGGGTAAGTATGAGTGAGAGTTAATGGTTGTAATATTTGCTGTGCAAAAATGGACATACTACCTTTTAGGTAGACACTTTCTTGTCCGGATAGATCAACGGAGCCTGAAATTTTTACTGGAACAGCGACTTGTAAGTGAAGACCATCAAAAGCGGTTCACTAAGCTTATAGGGTATCAGTTCGATATCCAATATCAACCAAGACTAGAAAATAAAGCTGCAGAAAATAAAGCCAGCCTGAAACTATCTCGCAATAACCATTCTAAGGTACTGTAACTTGATGAAATTAAGAGGGAGGATGCAACCAATGCGGTATTGGGTAAAATGGTGAAGGAATTACTGGAAGGAAGGCCGACTCTGGAAGGCTATAAACTTGTGGATGGGATTTTATGTTACCAGGAAAGGGTGGTATTGCCCAGTAACTCTAGATTTGTAAATCTGATGCTTTAGGAGTGCCATGATACGATGACCAGGGGACACTCGGGATTCCTCAATACTTATAAACGGGTGGCCATAGAAGTCTATTGGCGGGGAATGAGGGCCACATTGAGGAGTTATGTGGCGAATTGTGCCACCTGCCAACAAAACAAGTATGAAGTATTATCATCGGGGGGACTATTGCAGCCCCTACTGATTCCGGCATTTGTTTGGGAGGACATTTCTATGGATTTCATTTAAGGTCTACTAAGGTCAGGAGGGGTGGACACGATTTTGGTGGTTGTAGACTGACTGAGTGGCATTTCGTGGGGCTCAAACATCCCTTTACTGCTCCTACCATGGCGGAGGGGTTCATCTACGAGGTCGTGCGGCTCCACGATGTCCCCCATTCTATCATCTCAGATAGAGATCAGATCTTTATGAGTTCCTTTTGGGCAGCTCCGTTAGCACAACCTATCACCCCCAAACTGATGGACAGACAGAGGTGGTCAACGACTGTTTGGAAACTTACTTGCGGTGCTTCGTATCAAGTAGACCTCGTGTTTGGAGCCAATACCTACACTGGGTAGAATATTGGTACTACACTTCTTTCCACACTGCCACCCAGCACACCCCTTTTCAGATTGTCTATGGACGGGAACCGCCTCAAATTCTTTGTTTCGAGAAAAGACTGACAGTGAACTCTTCAGTTGAGCAACTTTTACTCGAACGGGATGAAGTGTTGAAAGAATTAAGGATGCAACTTACTAGAGCACAGGAAAGGATAAAAGAAATAGCGGATGGGCATCGCCGTGATATCCAGTTTGAGGTGGGCGACTTAGTATACCTCAAACTCCGACCCTTCCGCGAGAAGTTAGTAGCCAAAAGGGCCTTTGAGAAGTTATCTCTGAGGTACTTTGGTCCGTTCAAAATAGAGTAGAAGGTGGGGAAGGTAACATACAAACTTAAGCTTTCATCCACGGCTACCATCCATCCTATTTTTCACATCTCTCAACTCCGCAAAGCCATCGAGAATTCGCAACCAGTCACTGCCCTGCCCAGTAACTTTTCGCTGCAGGGAGTTCATTTTGGAACCGGAATCAGTCCTTGGTACCCTCCCCTGCCTCACCATTACTACTGGTCCAAAGGTACTAATTAAGTGGAGAAGCTTACCAGCGTTCGAAGCCACATTGGAGCCCTTTGAAGCCATCAGATTACAATTTCCAAATTTTTCACTTGAGGACAAGGTGGATTTCGGGGTAGCGGGTAATGATAGACCTACGATTAGGTTCACTTATGCACAAAGGAAGAAAGGGTCTACCAGCTCGTAAATTATAGTTTGTTGGAAGGATGGATAATATAGTAATTGTGTGGGGGGAGGGTAAGGTGAATAATAGGGGAGGGAAGAGGAATAAGTTAGTTATGCAAAATCATTCAGTCAGTGTAATTGGGGAAGAGATCGGGCCTCTTAAATAGCCTTGGAACTTGTTTCTGTTTATCCACAGTCAATTCAATCATTCCATTTATTCATCTTACCCTCCCCCACACAATTACTATATTATCCTTTCTAGCTGGTAAGATTCTATCAGAAGATAAGTTGTTCAACTTCATTTTAGTTTTGCAAACTTGGTCACAAGCTGAATTGGGATAAAAATGAGTAAAAGACATGGTCTCTGCAATTGCAGCAGTTGGTTGCTTGAAGAATTTTAAGTTTGACCCTTCTTACACGAAGGACAAAAAGAAGAAACAATGTGGAAAAAGTCAGATTTGTACCATGGCAAGAAAAAAGGTAAAGACTCTAACTATACTAAATCAAATGGTGCTGAATTGTCCGAAAGCAAAATGAATAGCAAAAATAATGTTTGTTTCAATTGCAATGGGCCGCACCTTGTGCGAGAATGTCCCAAGCTTGAGAAACTGACTGCTTTAGTGATGGAGGAGGAAGTGATTCGTAAGCAAAAAATTCTACATGGGTCAATCTTTTACAATTCATGAATGCCTTAAATGAGAGGACGAAATGCCAAATTCGTGGATCAATGTACGTTCATGTTAGTATCAATGGGTAGATTGTAATGGCAATGTTGGTGCTGGGAGGAGGTTTCCCCAGTTAGCTCAAACCGTACAACAAAATATGCAAAATAAACGAACAAGAAAATAACACAAAGTATAGGTAATCTTATTAATCAAAGCCCTTAAGCTAGAATCCAAGTTCAGTGACTGGAATAACCACCTTTCGAACTTAAATCACAACCAAATTGAAGATTTCAAAGGTTTGGACACTCAGACTAAACCCTTATATCACAAATAAACGTTGACTTCATCATAAGGTTTATGCCACTAACAGACTCATTCTTTTTAGATTTTAACTCTAACTCTTTAGTTCTTAAAGTATTAATGATCACATCAACAGTTAGAGTTTCCCTACCATATTCAATTGCATTTTTAACATTTTTATATTTATCACCAATTGGATTCAATAAGACCATAGCCACCTGTGCACTTAAGAGTTTCTTGTCACAGTTGGCAAGGTCACGTGATAGTCTGTTAAACCTATTGGTTTCAAGATCAAGAGAAGGTTCCAATTTAAAACCAAAAAAATGTTTTAAAAGATACACCTTATTAGACATGTTTTTATTCAAATAAGTGGATTCCAATTTCTTCCAAAGTTCAGTATTAGTCTTAGTCTCACCAATTTTCCTAATTACATTATTAGACAAATGCAAGAAAACAATGTTCCATGCAGTCTCATCTTGTTTAGTCACTTTGCCTGATTCAAGATCAGTAGGCCATGACTCATCAATAACCTTAGCACATTTTTGTTGAAATAAAAAAGCTTTCATTTTCTGGCGCCAGAGACTAAAGTCTCTTTTGCCACTAAAAACTTCCATTTCAAATTTTGAAGTAGTCATTTAAGAGAATTTGAATGAATGAATGTATGCAGATCAATCAAACACTTGATAACAACTTACAATGCAGGACAATAATTGGTATCACCGCTCAATGAACACACAGAGTACACAAATTGCAAGTTGACAGAGAGTAAGAACTCCAGTTATATCACAATGTACACAATTTATGTACAGAAATACAATCACAGTAATGTATTAAGACAAATTACATACAAATATCAATCAAGTGTATATAATATTGTAGTAGGGAAATTTCATAAAAAAAAAAATAATCAAAACTCTTGACTGAAATCAAGGTAACCCTCAGAATCCAGACAACTCTCAGGGTTTCTGGACTAAGGAATTACTAAGAGGCCAAGAATCAGATTTTTACAAACACGAGGCAGAAAATTTAAACGAATAAAAAATTGATTAACACTTTTAAAACGTAAAACATGAAGGATCTCACCAGATCCCCTTATTAGGGTTTCAAGAAACACGAAGTGCTGCTCAAGCAGTAGTCATAGTGTCAAGATCGACCATACACAGTATCAAGAACCTTCTTCGAACGCTCTGATACCACTATTGGGAGGAAGTTCACCCAATTAGCTCAAAACGTAGATCAAAATATACAAAATAAACGAACAAGAAAATAACAGAAAGTAAAGGTAATCTTATTAATCGAAGCCCTCAAACCAGAATCCAAGTTCAGTGCCTCAGTCACTGTTCAGTCACTAAAAGAACAACCATCTTTTGAACTTAAATCACAACCAAAGTGAAGATTACAAAGGTTTGGACACTCAAACTAAACCCTTATATCACAAATGGATCCTCCCTTCACTCAAACAACAGTTCACACAAGAACAACAACTGAACTCAAAGGAAATCACACAAGATTACAACATTTGAGAGAGAAAATGAAATCAAAAGAGAGTTTTGATTTCTATAGAGAAGAAATCTCTCGAACAGCGCACGAAAAGGAGAGAAAAATATATAAGCCAAAGTGTGTACAGTGCAAACCCGAGAAGCCCCCTTTTCAGGGTTACCCAATAGTCTCCACATGGCGACATCATGGGCAATCATTTCATTGGGTAAGTTAAACACGGCTTTAGGCATTTCTCAAACACGATTTTTGCACCAAAATAATAAACCACAAAACAGTCAGCTGGGCAATCAAAATTATATCCAGCAATGGGGTTCCTTGCATCATTATGACAATTCCTTTCAGTTGGATACCAGTGCTTCAAACACTTTCGTGAGTTTGAAGATGGTAGACAGATTGGGTTTGAAGTTGACGCATGCTACTTCAAGGATAAAGACAGTGAATTCAGATGCTCAGCCTGTAAAGGGTAGCTTAGTGTGAACTTCATGTGGACAATTGGGAAGAATAGTGCAGGCTGAATGCTCTTCCCCTTGAGGACTTTGATTTGATCCACGGTGTTGAGTTCTTCTTGAAGGATAACGCCTTTATTTTGCCTTATTTGCACGTGATATTCATTGTTGAAGAGGAAAAAGAATGTTTCATCTCTAAAACCTTCCTTGATTATAATAATCCTAGGTACAAACAAAGGTTAATTTAGTTGCAGTCGGCCATAAAATATGAGGATGGGTTAAAGAAAGGGTGATCCACTTATTTAGTAGCTTTGATTGAAATCAAACTGGATTAGTTTGCAGAAGTTTTGGATGTTGTTTCTGAATTGTTGGATAAATCTTTGGAAGTTATGCCACCAAAACTTTCAAAAATTTATCTCCTCCTAGGGGCGGTCGACCATAAGATCGAATTGGAGCCTGGGATGAAGCCTTCTGCCCATGCCCTTATAGAATGACCCATTTTGAATTGGTAGAACTTTGAAAGCAGCTTAATGAGTTGTTGGACACTGGGTATATATAGCCTTCAAAGGCTCCATATGGTGCTCTAGGTTATTCCAAAAGAAGTTGGATGGATTGATTCAGACATATTTTTCTCCTTATTTTTACAATTGTATAGCGTGCAAATGTTAGTTTTGAGGAAATGGAAATTGTAATACCACATTTTCACGTGTAAGGAATTTATGTAGGGGTTACGAGTCTGTAAAGCAGTTTGGTGCTTATTGGAATTTACATTTTCTTCACTTAAACATTGGATAAGGAAAAAGATTATCAAAATTTAAAATTAGATTCTCCCAGATTCTGAGTGGTCATATTCTTCGAATTTTTAATCCTTACAAGTTTGATTCAATTCACATTTTCATAGAATATTTAATGATTTTTGAGGTTTTAGTTGTTGGAGTGTGACATCTCACATTGAAAATATGGAG
>CAIGRL010170484.1:0-15954 GCA_903798325.1 Fraxinus xanthoxyloides | reverse complement strand
ACCAATCAAACGCATTTAACTACAATTCTCAGAAAAATAATTTATAGGGAAATCTTTTCCCTGAAAAATATTTTATTTTCACCAATTTCTCACCCTTTCAATCAAACGGACCCTAGCTCATAAAATCCATTTTGTGACCGGCTGGGACGGACCAGAGAATTTTGTTGTCCTATGCTTGTCCCTAAGGTTTATTTAATTAACAACCTTAAATTGATGGAAATTTGTCCATTTTATTGTACTCGCTACTCAGCGTTGCATGACTTTAACCAATACTTGAGGGACCAAAACCAATTTTTCAATCAATAAAAAACTGTACGTTGGGGAGAGCTCGGTGCAGAATGCGCGCAGCACCCCCCAAAATCCCGCCATCCCATACGCTTTCCCGGCAAAAATCCCATCCCATCACTTTCCCTTCTCCCGCGTTTTTTCCCCTTTGTTCATTAGAAACTCTTCATTTCTCTCAGTAAAATTCTAGTTCAACCTCTTGACTCTCTCACTCTACTCACACACGTTCTCCGAGACAATCCAATGGCTCCATCGAAACGAACCAGCAATGGAAAATCGCAATTGGTTAATCAACAGCGGCAGATAACCACATTTTTTGCCAAGAAGTCACCATCCGAATCGTTGTCTCCTACTGTGCCTACTCCATCACCATCCATCTCGAAGCAAAACCCTAAACTTAATTCTAAAGCTAACCCTAATTCCAGTCCAAGCTCGATCACTCCATCGCCACTTCAAACCAAAAGCAAGAAGCCTATAATGATGATAGGTTCTGATTTATCGTCTTCTCCTTCAACTCCTGTATCTTCTAAGAGATCGTGTGCAGAAGAGCTTGTTGACAAAAGAATCAGGGTTTATTGGCCGATGGATGACACTTGGTACGAAGGTTGTGTGATATCGTTTGATCGAGTCTCGGGGAAGCATTTGATTCAATATGATGATGATGAGCAGGAATTGTTGAAACTATCTGACGAAAAGATTGAGTGGATTGATGAACCTGTGAAGAAGTTCCGTAGACTACGAAGGGTTTCAGTGGTAGATGATGAAGAGGAGATTAAAACTTTGGAGGATACCGGGAGTGGTGGGGATGATTCGGAGGATGAAGATTGGGGGAAAAGTGTGGAAAAGGAAGTGGTGGAAGACGAGGATTCGTTGGAGGATATGGCTTTGGAGGAAGAAGATGGTGAAAGTCGAAAAAGTGGTGTTAGCAATAAGGTGGCTTCCAGGAAGCGGAAGTTGAGTGCCGGAGGAAAGTCGAAATTAAGTGCTAATAAAAAGAGCAGCAGTGGAGACTTGAATAATAGTGCGTCCAAGTTTTCCTTTGGTGCTAACAAGGGAGAACTGAAGGGTTCTACCAAACATATTGCAGATAGTAAGTGAAAGAGTTTATTCTTTTTGTTTGTAACTATAGAGAACACTTTACTCAATGAACATGGATTAGTAACCATGATTTGAAAGTGATTTTTGAAGATCTTTTCTTTCCCCCACAATCTTGATTTTCCGATTCATGCTAATTGTATTTAATAATGGTCTTCAATAATTACGGCCTTATTTGAATCCATAAATATTACTATCCAATATAGATATATCTTGTAAATGATTTCATTTTTTCCTTCAGTTCCAATTAGATTAAGTTGTTCCTTTGTTATGCATCTCAATAGTGGTGGAAACTAACCTATTTTGCGTGTCATTCACAATTAAAATTTGTTGTAGGTGGGAAAGTTTCCATTCCTGACAGCGGTCTAGTTGGTGATATAGCAGAAAGATTTGGTGCACGAGAAGCAGAGAAGTTTCGGTTCCTTGGGGTGTAAGTTTTATTACCTCTCGGACGTTCATTTTTAGCGTACATTTAATGTGGATAATAGATGTCACTAATCTGAGGAGGATGTCGGCTTAGTTCTGATACCTTCAACTTTTCTCGTGCAACTGCTAAATTGTAATAAATGCTTAGAGATTCTTTTTATAAATCCAATATTGATCTGGATTCTTTGCTGAAACAGAGACCGCAAGGATGCCAATCAAAGACGCCCCAGTGATGTAAATTATGACCCAAGAACTCTTTACTTGCCTCAAGATTTCTTAAAAAGCTTAACAGGGGGGCAGGTAATTGAATTATTCGATTCTAGCTTAACTATCTTTGAGGATTTCATGAAGTAATTTATCTGGAGTATTCTGTTTATTTTAGAGGCAATGGTGGGAGTTTAAGTCAAAGCATATGGACAAGGTTCTGTTTTTTAAGGTAAGCATAGGGGTACAGGATACACAAAGCTCCTTTTCCATGTTGATTTGGGTGCCTTTTCATGTACATTTAAACTGAAATTGTGCCATTTGTTGAACTAGATGGGCAAGTTTTATGAACTTTTTGAAATGGATGCACATATTGGAGCCAAAGAACTTGATTTGCAGTATATGAAGGTAATTGACTGTATTGATAATAACTAACAGTTGTAATTGTGTAATGTCTATGAGAGTTTGAAGATTTCATGGGTTGTGACTTGAATATAATGATTGAATTACCTTTTGCTTTCCCTTTAATTTGACAGTCAAGTTTCTATCTGATAGCCACTTGTCCTTTCAGGGAGAGCAACCTCACTGTGGATTTCCTGAAAAGAACTTCTCAGTGAATTTAGAGAAGTTGGCTCAAAAGGTTGTATATCTTAAAGCATTCAACCTCTAATCTAAAATAATTTTTCATCTTAGTTAACCTCTGTTACCCATTTGTCATACATTTGCTAGTTTAATTTTAATCATAGTTATTTGACTTAGCAGGGTTACCGTATTCTTGTTGTGGAGCAAACAGAGACACCTGAACAGCTTGAACTTCGTCGCAGGGAGAAAGGCTGCAAAGATAAGGTCATTCTAGTACTACATAATATGTTATGCATCTATCTATTTCTCCTTGGAACTTGTCATGTTCTGTAGTCTGATGTATATCACTTGCATTCTAGGTTGTGAAACGCGAAATTTGTGCGGTGGTCACAAGAGGGACTTTAATGGATGGGGAAATGCTCTCAAGAAATCCTGATGCTTCTTATATGATGGCAGTGACAGAAAGTTGTCAAAGTTCAGCAAACCAACAAGCAGCTCATATATTTGGTGTTTGTGTGGTTGATGTTACTACGAGCAAGATTGTTCTTGGACAGGTGGGGTTCCTTGAAAAGTACATGTTTTCACTACTGATGCATATAAATGTATCTTATTCTTTACTGTCTCAACACCCCGACTCCCAACAACAACAAAAACCAAAAAAGGAAGACAATTAGGAAGTGCACAAAGCTAGGTGCAGGGTAGGGACCAGGATATGGTGATAAGTTACACTAATGAAAGATACTGCATGCATGATGTACTTTCTCTTTGTTGTTATATATTTTTGAGGGACTAAATGGCTAAATATGTTTACTTTTATCAGTTTATAGATGATTCAGATTGCAGTTCCTTGTGCTGTCTCTTATCTGAGCTAAGACCGGTAGAAATTGTTAAACCTGCCAAGCTGCTCAGCCCTGAGACTGAGACAGCACTTCTGCGGCATACAAGAAATCCTTTGGTTAATGAACTGCTTCCCTTGTCTGAATTTTGGGATGCTGAGAAAACTGTTCGTGAAGTTAAGGCCATTTACCGGCTTATTGGTGACAAATCATGTTTTTCAGCTTTGGATAAAGCAATTCCGCATGCTAGTGAATCTTTGGTCGAAAATGTTGGTGTCAACTGCATACCTGCCGTTTTATCTGAGCTTGTGAATGCGGGTGAGGATGGTAGCTATGCACTTTCAGCTCTTGGTGGTACACTCTTCTATTTGAAGCAAGCTTTTCTGGATGAAAATCTGCTCAGATTCGCAAAGTTTGAGTTGCTCCCATGCTCTGGTTTTGGTGAGATCACTCAAAAACCATATATGGTTCTTGACGCTGCAGCAATGGAGAACCTTGAAGTTTTTGAGAACGGCAGAAATGGAGATTCTTCTGGGTACATATGGCATCCTATTATCTTTTACAGTTACCATTCTCAGCCTTATCTTTGTTTTGGATTTACCTTTTTGGTTTTTGCCTTTGTCCATGCAGGACATTGTATGCTCAATTGAACCAATGTGTGACAGCATTTGGGAAAAGGTTACTTAGAACATGGGTTGCCAGACCTCTGTATCATATTGAGTCTATTAAGGAACGTCAGGATGCTGTAGCAGGATTGAAGGTACGTTTAGCTTTTAAAAGCTTACTCCTCGTATGACTTTTGGTACGTTATTAGTTTTTTATAGACTTGTGGGTTGTAAGTATTTATGGTAACTTGTCTCCAGGGAGTTAACGCTCTATTTGTGCTGGAGTTCAGGAAAGAGTTGTCCAGGCTTCCAGACATGGAACGTTTACTTGCGCGCATTTTTGCTAGCAGGTATAGTTGCAAAACATGGTCATACATCATCAAATATTTGAAGCTTCCACGATAAAATTTCTTACTTGTTTCTTAAAAAGATCTATGTTCTGATTTGGGTTGAATGCAGTGAAGCTAATGGCAGGAATGCAACTAAAGTAGTACTATATGAGGATGCAGCGAAGAAGCAGCTTCAAGAGTTCATTTCAGTTCTACGTGGATGTGAACTAATGATCCATGCATGCTCCTCACTTGATGCCATTTTAGAAAATACAGATTCTAGGCTACTACATCATCTATTGACACCAGGTATAGGCTCAATTCATGTTTCAGCAGTGTCGTACAAATTACGATGTTGCTTGGAATCTGACACGACAACTATATGCAGGTAAAGGGATCCCCGATGTCCATTCTATTCTCAGGCATTTCAAGGAAGGCTTCGATTGGGAGGAAGCAAATAGTTCAGGACGTGTGATTCCTCTAGAAGGGGTTGATGTGGAGTATGATTCTTCGTGCCAGACAATAAGAGACATAGAAACTAATTTGAAAAAACACCTGAAGGAGCAGCACAAATTACTTGGAGATGCATCGGTATGAACTTCTTGAAAATAGCCTGATATTTGATCTTAAAGCTTCTGCTTTGTGTATCAACCATCCGCTTGGTACTTTTGGACAACTTTGTAGATTAATTATGTAACAGTCGGTAAAGATGCATACCTGTTGGAAGTGCCAGAAAGTTTGTGCCATAACATTTCACGGGAGTATGAGTTACGATCATCCAAAAAGGTAAAAAGCTCAATAAGTTGGTATTCTATTGTTATATTTATTCGTATAAATATAAAGATTTACATCTTGAATTCCCCTTTTTTCCACCAACATTCTCATCGGATCATTACGATACTGGTATTTGAACTCAATATTGGGCTTCAGTCTTGATAATGTGGTTTTCACTGATGCATTTGGCTAACAAAATTTCTTAGCTGACTTAAGTAGCTGTTTCAGAGTTAAATACTCATTCATGGCATTAAGACTGGCTGGAGAATGGTGCACTCATCTGTGGTTTCCTTTAAGATATAATAATTGCTGTGTAGTTCTCAATCCATTTTTCTTTGAATAATTGATTTCAGGGCTTCTTTCGGTACTGGACTCCAGTGATTAAGAATTTAGTAGGGAAGCTCTCTCAAGCTCAATCTGAGAAGGAGTCTAAGTTGAAGACCATTTTGCAAAGGTTAATTGGAAAATTTTGTGAGCATCATAATAAATGGAGACAATTGATTTCTACTATCTCAGGTATTGATGCATTGTGGATATCAAATGGAAAGTGTAAATCTCATTTTGAATCAACTACTATGTGAACCTACCGGTCCTTGTAAGGATCTTCTATCCTTCAACTGGACACATAAATATTTGTTTCAGGTTCTTATGTGCTTTTGGCTTACTTTGCTGCAATTGTAAAATTGCTTTTTATGGTTCAAATTAGGAAATGGGCCATCTTTGGTTGCTTTACAAAACATAATAAAAATGTCTGGTTCATTTCTGTGTTGGCTGATACTTTTTGCAGAACTGGACGTTTTAATCAGCTTGTCCATTGCTAGTGAATATTATGAAGGACCAATGTGCCGCCCAATCATTTCTCCAGTATCATCTTCTGATGAAGTGCCATGCCTAATTGCCAAAGAATTAGGACATCCTGTTCTCAGGAGTGATACGTTAGGCAAGGGTACCTTTGTCACTAATGATGTTTCACTTGGCGGTTCTGGTCAAGCCAATTTTATCCTTCTTACTGGTCCTAACATGGGGGGGAAGTCTACTCTTTTGCGTCAAGTCTGCTTAGCTGTGATTTTGGCCCAGGTAGATTTTGGAAATTCTCGTCTTTTAGCTATGAATTGCTTCTAAATATATGTTAATTGTTTAGCTTTGATTCGTCCCAGATAGGGGCAGATGTTCCGGCAGAAAGGTTTGAGTTGTCTCCTGTTGACCGTATTTTTGTTCGAATGGGTGCTAAAGATCACATTATGGCTGGGCATAGCACATTCCTGACAGAGCTCTTGGAAACTGCCTCCATGCTGGTAAGGGTTACACATTGGTTAGATTGGAAAAAAAATAATAAAAAAAAAAATGCCCGAGCTATGAAAATTCTTCCTATTTGCTTGAATGTCTCTTTATTGAATGCCTTTTTTATCATTTAGACTTGTAAGAACATGGTTCTTGGAGTCCTAAGTCAATGATATTGGCTGGCTGCTTGGTTTGAGCAACCATACACATGAATTTTGGAATCAATGAAAGAAGGGCATCATCTAGGCACTTCTTAGATGATTTACTTTTATGATTGGTTCCCTGTATTTGTTATCTTTATTTTGTTGTAGTACTATATCCAATTCCATCTGGTGCTACATAGCATGAGTTGTCTGGTAACGTCTTTTGAATTATTTGATGGTTGATGCAGTCTGTAGCAACCCGTAATTCACTTGTGACATTAGATGAGCTTGGGCGGGGAACATCAACGTCAGATGGGCAAGCCATAGCGTACGTGCAGTTATAGAGAATTAGATTAGCTGTTTTAGATTCTGAGAAGATATTTTTGTTCAAATCTCCCAATCATTTTAAACGTGCCTGCAAAATCTCTGAAAGTGCATTTAGTCTTCAGTTTTCTTATTTGAATCCCTTTTGGCAGCGGATCAGTTCTTGAGCATTTTGTATGCAAGGTACAGTGTCGGGGAATGTTTTCTACCCACTACCATGGGTTGGCTATTGACTATCAGAAAGATCCTAAGGTATGTAAATGAGATGAAAATGTGTCAGGAGGCTCTTCTGTGATGGTTATAATCTGTAAATCCATGGTACAAAATTTTTGATACAGCGGACGCAAGTTGAAGCTCTAATAAGCAGTATATATAGTGAGATTCTGTAATCCTAAATGGGACTTTCTAACCAAGTTTTTGCAGTGGTTTAAGAAGAATCCTGTTCGACTGTGACTATTGGAACGATATATTGCTCTGCTTAGACTTGACACCTCATTTTGTATGGATTATAGAGCAAAATATCATTCTTTTGCAGAGCGTCTTAGATTCTTACAAAAAGAAGAAAAAGAGTTATGTTATAGCTTCAACCTTGTTTATTCGTTTCTGTCGTATTCCAAATATTGTCAGAAGGCTCTGGAAATGAAATGCAAATAGGAGGGGGAGAGAGAGAGAGAGAGCACTTGATTTCTGAGGCTCTGCTATATATACTAGCAGACTTGATTACATGCATATATGGGCCAATAACAAGGGAAATAATTGCACTTGTCAAATAACAAATATAAATCAGTCTGACTGATCAACTATCCTAGCTGGACTAGCAACATGGAATATAGTTGGTTGCCAGCTTGATCAATCTTCAACGAATCCTCATGTTACTTCTGTATGCACTAACTCCTCCCAATTCCAAATTTTTATTGCAGTGAGCTTCCCTTAATGCATTGATAGGATCAATAGCATAGTTTTAAAAGATAATGCTAATGTTCTTTTATGGTTGAAGGTCATATTTGAGAAAAGATTGTGGAACTGATAATGTTTTTCTGTGTTCCCCTCCCCCCCCAAACCACCCCCACAAAAAAAAAGGTGAATTGGACTTGAAGAAATTGGGCAATAAGTAATTATTTGGGTGTTGAATGCATTGATATACTAATCACCGAGCAGATATATTTTCCTATAATTATATTTTTTCGAAAATTTCACCCTTCAACAATTTCATATTTTGTCTTCCTCATGGTACACAGGTCTCCCTCTGTCACATGGCATGCCAAGTTGGCCAAGGAGTTGGAGGTCTTGAGGAAGTTACCTTCCTTTATAGATTGACACCTGGTGCATGCCCTAAAAGTTATGGTGTTAATGTTGCAAGGTTAGCTGGTAAGTTGACATATTTTAGGAAAAAGAAAGAAATTGTAAACTAAGTGTTGATTTTACTCCTGCAACTGGGCATTTTTGAACTGATAAAATTGATTGAAATGTTAAGAATCAAAATTTCATGCCAGGACAGTAGGTCTGGATAGTATAAGAATTAAGATTTTAGCTTATGTTTCTTCTTTATAGCGTCCATTACTATCCAATATTTCCTACCAAACTTGCCATAGAGCTTGTGCCAAGTATTATCTATATACAGTTCAGAGATAGCCTTTTGCCTTGGGTACTTGCCCAATAGCTTTCTAGGTTCTTATTTTCATACCATTTCAGGACTTCCGGATGCAGTACTTCATAAAGCCACTGCCAAGTCTCAGGAGTTTGAAGGTATGTATGGCAAGAGATCAGAGGATGACTTGTCTGTTCTGAGTTGGGAAGACAAGGCATCAGTGATCATCCAAAACTTGATAAAATTTTCAGCTAACCAGGGTTGCCATTATTCTACCGAGAACATGGTCCTTGGTACGTTGAACAAATTGCAACTGAGAGCAAGGATGCTCCTTGAGCAAATTTAACCCAAGGACAGTCTACAAAACTTGTCCCTTATGTTGTGCTTGCATCTCCACGTTTGCTGCATTAAAGAATAAGCCTAATGTTTCTGTTTAAATGCACATCCCTATTTTGTGCCCAGATCATACCCAAACACAAACTGGTGCCATATCTTCCTCAAACTGCGTTCCTCTCATCGTGATATAATAGCTCCTTAGAATGGCTTACATTTGGTGGTGGTGAGGAATGGGGACGGGGTCAAGCTGAGGCAGCAAAGAGGAGTTGGGGGGGTGGGGTTGAGACAGCAAAGAGGTTGCAGTGGAGTACTGGTCAAAGAAATTACTTCATCGACTCATTTGCATTCTCAATTTTGTATTTTAGCTGTTTAACTTTGGTGTACATTGCCAATATTTATGACACCTGAAAAATTTAGGTCATCCAGTTTGAACTTTGTGGGTAGATGGAAAAACTAGTGGACGATATTTTTCTAGTGCCAATTTCTGTAGATAATGAAGAAATTTCGCTTCCATTTTTTCCCCCAGTTGTATCTGCTTACAGCCTTGAATTATTGCTCTAGTACAAATCAAGCCACAAATAAGCAAAACAAAAACTCTATGGGGATTGTATTTCGATATTATTTAAACGTCCAGCTCCATAGTCTTGATCATCAGAGTGTAATTCCATGTTATCTGAAGTCTGAAATGAAAAATGAAATGATTTAGTCGGAATATGGGATGGTGTACAAAGTTGACGACAATTCACTGCTTCACAAGTTGTAAGCATCAAGCATTTTTGGCTATGTTTGCAAGTGTGTTTTTGGTACTTGGTTAACTTATTTAGACAGTAGAATAATTCATCAAAATGATATTGTAAGAGAATAACCTGATTTTGTTGCTCCAAACTGCTTTGAATTTTGTTGATCAATTGTATCAGCATGTACATTGGGAGAAGTATGCCGCTAGCCCTAACAATTAGCAACTGCCCAAGTATTTGTATGAATGAATATTAGTACAGTTTAAAGCCGAAACTATAGTGTATACAGTAGTGTATTGCTTGGAATTCCATTTTTATGTTAAAACATTAGGAACTTACTGTGGGAAGCGAAAATGGGTTATCTCCTGTTTCTCCATTGAGCACGCCCAACGAATGTCTCATCAGAAGCAGAAATGTCAACTGCAAATTTGAATGGCAATTAAGTTTGAAAATGAATTTGACAAAACAAATACCCAAAGTTAGGTAGCAATCACAGCTCGTGATTAAATACCATTGGTTTTTCACCCAGTAAATGGCAACGTATTTAAAAGTATGTATTGTATCGTTAGACTAGATAAGACCTAATAAGATAATCAACAAAAATTTCATTTCTTGCAATGTGTGACATCTTTAATTACCGGTAATTGAACAGGTATAGGTTGGTTTTGAGGTGGTTCGATATTATATAGGGTTCACCACAACTTGAGCCGGCATGGGTCATATGGGATCGGCAGACCCCTACTATTTTTGCATAAACTTACTAGCATGTTTGGGTAAAGCTTATTCTCTGCTTATAAGAACGAGAAAAAAGTGCGTTTGATGGGCAGCCAGCGCGTTTCGACATAAAGTGGAAGTTGTTGATAGGGAGATTTTCAGTGAGAAACTACAAAATGGCAGCTATTTGCCATACCCATAGTTCACAAGAATACATATTGGCCAGATGACAATGTGAGTTCCCCGTTGACTTAATGCAATTTATATTAATATGAAATCAAAGGTTGAAAAAGATTGAATAAAAGAACTTACGGTGAGAGCCATTGATCTGCAGCAAGTGGCTCCACTTGTATGTGAAGCTGAATTGCATTCCTCGGAGTAGTCATCATCAGTTTCAAGCACACCTCCATTTTCTTCTTCTGTTTCTCTTCTTGGAATTTCTGAACTTCCTCTGTTGACATTACCCAACATACAACGTTATTTACACGTCATGCCTCTCTTTTTCTTAACCGTGTTTGGTCTAACATACGATATATGCTAAGTCTTGGCGTATATTGTAAGTGAACGTGCCAAACATATTTGATACAGGGAATTACTTGAAACTAACTTTGCCAAACTCGCTTCATCGATCTTTAATTTATTGAAAACCACGGTTACTTTTACGAGAAAAACAGAAAGGAATACCCTATGGTTAATGTTGTGTCGACTAACTTGGCCTTCTTGGATGGAGCCTTGTAACCAGGTTCAAATTTCTGTACCGTACAAAAAGTTGCAAAAAATGTCATTTTCTCAAGTATATAAAAACTAATACAGAGCTACAAAGTACAAAATATCGCTTTCCGTTTCAAGTATTCAAAATTATCTAATTCGCCAGTCCTTGAAAAAGACGGCAAAATTGAAAAAATATAGAGTTAGTAGAAAGTTGCGTAGCTTCAAAATAGAAAATTCCCATATTGGGACTATTTTAGTTTTTAAAAGACCAAGTATTTTTCGCTTAACTTAAAAGCAAGTTTTTGTTACCATTGTTATACTTCAGAAAAAATATGAATTTACTTTGAAAAATTAAAAACCATGCTGTTAGGTAAAAATATGAGTTAGAATTTTACTTATTTTACTAATTTGTCAAACTAATTTTTTTTTTTTTTTTAGTTTACCTATAACTATATTTTTTAATCTTGGTAGGAATTGAAAAAAAAGAAAAATGTCCAAGAACTTTGAAGAATTTCAATGATTCTCCCAAAATTAACTGCAGCCTGCAGAGAGATAGATAGATATATAGAGAGGAATTGAACAGAACAACATAAGTTTTTCCAGAGAGAGAGGGCATGATGATCAAGAATATAAAGTGAAACCTGTAAACAAATTTCACAAATTGTGTTTCCCTTTTCGTTGCACCATCTCTGTATGCAGTCTCTGTGTGCAAACTGGAAAGACAGAAACAAAAAATAAGTGATTTCCAAAAAGGCAAGAGAAGTTATGAAGAATTGATGAAATTTGCATATATATACCTTGACAGTTCCAGAACAAGCACAGGGAGCTTCCAAACTATTGGAGGTTTCAAATTCTTGTTCATGGCAGATTCTGCATACATATATAGCAGAAGATAATTGTAAATCATCATCTATGGATAATACAAAATCCTTCATGCCAGCTTCAAATTGCTTATTTTGGTACTGTAATGTTTTTTTCTATTTCTCTCTCTCTCTCTCTCTATTTGATCACAGGCCTTTGGACTTTAAGCCATGTTTGGTGCATATTAAAATTTTCATTTTCATTTTCATTCTTCTACTTATTTTTAATTACAATTTCTTCAATAAAATAATATTTTCCATCACATCAATAATTTTTCATTTCNGACAATTAACTCCTTTACAATTACTGTGGATAAAATGGGGAGAAGCCTGCCACACATAACCAGTTCAAATGTGAAAAGGAGGTCACGAGATGAATAGTAAACTTAGCATCCTCTCTTTTAAAGTAAAGGGGATAAGTGCTCAATGCTGAAACAATATTTCAATTTAGGCAATATGCCCATATTTGGTACACATTAAAATTTTCATCATTGTTTTTCTTCTCATTTTCAACCACACATTCTTCAATAAAATAATATTTTTCATCACATCAATAATTTTTCATTTTTTTTCAACTACACATTATCCATTAATCTATTATTCCAGAATACATTCTTTCAAAATAATATGGCTCAAACACACCCTAAATATAAGAAAACAGAGATTCTTCTTTAAACCATATAATTAATAACATTGTAAATTTATTTATTAAATACTTTATGTATTAATGTTGGGAAAATAGGAGAGGTCCCCAGACTATTGCTCGTGAAATATTTTCATCTTCAACTTTCAAAATGGAGCATTTTAGTCTCCGGTCTTCCACTTTTTCATCTTTTGCTATTTAGTCCTCAGTTTCCATCTCAAAATGTCAATAATTATTTTATTCTGCCGTCTAGGTACACTAATGCGATTATTACTTTGTCACATTCAAATTCTATAACTTAGATGATATTATAATAGAATCTGCTAGGATGAACTAGTGTCAATACGTACAGTTGCATAATTATGTCGGCTTAGTTATGGAGTTGAATTTCATCAATCGAACTTCATTTGCATTGACTCGCCTCGTAATTGAGAATCACGGCCAACTTATTTTGGATAGTAGTATAGTTACTCTAGTTGATTGCTTTGATTTGCTATCTATATCGAAATTATGCGGTTAAACTTCATTGTGCTTATCATTTTAAGTTTTAGAAATTTATGTATCATCCGTATCTATTTTATCTATAGACTAGTATGTACACGTGGAATCGATAAGAGTTTTAATGGCAAATGAAATTCAAGGTTTCTTACAAGAAAATAAAGTCAATTACATAACTTCCTTGTGTCCTATTGTTGTGTAATTATATTGAAATTGAGGGGGCACCTTATCAAAATTTATTAGGAAAAAAAAACTTAGAAAAGAAATAATATTTTATTTCGTCGCTTTGACTACGACAATTATTGTGTGCTGAATATTCTTGTTTTCAATATATTTCTTGCTTTTGCAATGTTTGAATGTGAGCTGCATGATTGCGGATTAGTGGCTTTAATCACCAGAATTTTTGAAAAAGTGGTTCCCATTTTTAAATCAACGTACATGATGTAACGCGCTCTCACCGAAGAATTTTAGCTAGATTCCGTGGCCCATTTACGGATCGACGGTCCATATTATTTCCCAATTAAATTCACCTTTTAAGCCTCTATAGGCATGTTCAGGAATTTATGGTATCATTTGATGCGAATTAAAATCAATTTTTTAGTAAATTTTGATAAAAGTCAATTAAATAGATGGTTAAGAAATTATGGACACCACAAAACGAGTGGTTAAAATCAATTGTTAATTTTGACAGAGATTAAAATTTTTAATAAATCAAGAACTAGATGTTATTTGTTATAAACGTTAGCCTCTGTTTGAGCCACATTATTTTCACAAGAATATTTTTTTTTTGTTTGATGAGATAGGGAATATGTGGTTGAAAATGAAGGAAAAATTATTGATGTGATGAAAAATATTATTTTATTGAAAAATGAATAACAGAATGAGAATAAAAAAATAACGGGGCTCAAACGGGGGGTTAGCCTTTTTATTTTTGAAAAGAGTGACAATCACATGGACCAATCATGAATGTCAATTACATTATTTTATTGTAATCTTTTGATTATGTTTAAAAACAAGTGAAAGTTACTTTATGTGAACTTTTACTTCACGAGGAATGTCATATGTACTCATTAGCTCGTTATGGTGGGTGATATTAATTGATAAGGGTCATAAAATGAATCTTGTATCTGCACATTTATTTTGTTTTATATTTCACCTCACGTTACATGTCCCATCATGCGGGGACGATCCCATATTTATCTAATGCTTTTGAGTCAAATTATTTTATTGAAGAACGTGTGGTTGAAAATAAGTAGAAGAATGTTATTAATGTGTACCAAACAAAGGTAGAGCAAGCATTATTCTATATTAATGTGTTAATTTATTTTTTGTCTGCTTTCTTTGCTCCTCGAACGAGGGAGAAAGTCACAGAAAATCAAATAATCTCATTTTGCAAGATCCGAAAGTGAAAAAATGCATAGCATCCTCTAGACACGTAAGTTCCAATCTATATGCGGACTAACATATAGGAACATGAAACTTTAAGTAAAAAATTACTTAAAAGTAACTTTTTTTTATTTCTATACATGTTTTTATATGTCGCTAACTTGCAAAAACAACTTTTTCAAATTAACTCTTGCTCAACTGTTAAAATAAATAAGTTACTTTTATTTAATAAATAAAAATTGACTTACTCATAAGTAATAAACCTTTTAAGCTTAGTACTCCCAAAACTTTGAAATATAAAATTCAGCAAAACAGCAAAATTATAATTAATAAAATTAAGATTAGATATGTGAACTGTCTTGGTTATAAGTTCAATCCATGACATGCTCTTGGTAAATGTTGATTTTGATTCACTTAATACAGTACGTTTTACTCTTAACCTGCGTTGTTGTGGTGAAATAGAGCTTCACGTAGGAGAGCTGCAAGACATGCTTAATGATTCCAAGCAATCTGCTCTGATTTTAAGGAGAAATCTCTTCACATGTACAAAAAATCTTCAGTAATTGAAACAACTGGCGTTCATCTGATCTGACTGCTGGGGGAGAGGAATATCCTAAATATATGGCTGTCGATTGATATTGCAGATTATGCTCGTGTCAAACCCCTCAAGTAGTTATAAAATTTTCTGCGACCAGTTCTTTGCCAGGGCTAGTGCAGATTATGATGGGGAAGGTGGGCATGTGCCGCTGTGCTTTCACCCTGACCAGGACAGAATTGCGACAGTTTGTGAGCGCGTACATTCTCAAGTAAGCCCACTTCCCAGATTCTTCTGAATTTCCCGATGAGAACATTAAAAGGTGTGCATCAAGACTTGTATTACCAAGATGGAAGAGAGACACCATACCAAATGGTTAGTCAAGAAGAAGAACGTTCTGCTGAGGAACGAACCAAACTTGAATCCAAGAGCAGCAATGGCACCTTTGATGTCTAAGAGAAATGTCACGCAGGCAACAATAACCAGGCTAATCAACAGAATTTGGGGGGATATTATGCATACCGTTCTCTGAAAGAGTCAAATGAGGAGACTGTTTATGAAGTTAATGGAGCAGGAAGAAAATGAAGAGGTTGATAAACTGCCACTGCATGAAGTGGACTTCATCAACAGAAGACCTCCTTTTCAGGTTCGCTAAGTCTCTTGGGCTACATTACACCTTGATAATTAATTTCCTATTTAAAAATGAAATATTGTTCCTATATGAGTATGAAATTGCCCGTTTCTTCTAATGCGTTGTATTTGCAGTATCAAGATGACCCAAGTTCCAAAAGAAAATTTGAGGGAGGATGGTGGTGTTAACCGATCCTATATTGAAAGAGACGAATGAGCTCAATGTCATCATATGTCAATTTTTCTCTAAAGTTGCTAGGATCTGATTGATGCGACCTTCCAGATGAAAAGGTATTGGTGTAATAACTTAGCGCAAAAATACGATGAAGACAAAATAATAATTCAATTTAGTTTTGAGTTTGTCCGTTTTTGACAAATTGTTGGTCTAATTTGATTGGAAACAGGCCCTGAACACATCAAATTTTGGGCAAA
>CAIGRL010170457.1:0-14970 GCA_903798325.1 Fraxinus xanthoxyloides | reverse complement strand
GAAAAATTGATAAAAGTTCTGGTTCCCAAAAAATGAGTGGTTGATAATGAATTTTAAGAAATGGAGGTCAAACAGGGGCTTTGTTTGATTATAGATATAACTTTTGACAGATGGGTACAGGGGTACTGGATTTGCAGGTTTGAAATAGAGGATAAAGGGGGGGAGGGGGGGAGCAAGAGATGGTGGACTGTAGACCAAATGGCTATGTTCTGTGTTAATCTGAATTGTACTTAGAAACACTCATCATGTAATCTGTGATAGTTTCCAGAGTGTATTTTTGAAGAAAATGGTCGAGCTTAAAATTTTGAGATGTTAATAATCAAAAGGAACAATATGAAAGGCTTGCTGCTATTTTTTATAGCTAAAACTCAGGAAAAATTAGGAGAAACTCTAGATTTCATCTAGCATGCACACGTCGGCTTGGAATCCAAAAAAGGCTTCAAAAGATGTTACAGTTTTTTCCTCCAATCAAACTTCAGATATTTTATTAATCTAACTAGATTAACTTTCCTAATTTGAGACTTATTTAACTGCTAAAAGGAATATCAACCTCCCTAGAATCCCCAACAAACATTACTGGAGTCTTGGCCAAAGTTAAGACTATCCAAAAAATCCTGGTAGTTGTGTGGTATCGAATTTTTCCAGGTCTTGTAAACTAAAAAAAAACTTGTAAGTTCAAAGCTTTACCACGAGTGTAATATGGACTCTGAGCTGACTTTGGCGGACTTCATAGGACTATATATGGAAAATTGGCAATGGCATGCTAACCAATTGCATGGCATTAATTAATCTGCTCTCTATCTTCTACTCATTGTTTTGCTATATAGCTTGTAGGGCACTTTCTCGAGGAGACGTGTATAAACCCTACTTTTATTATCAACCATCCAGAGATAATGTCTCCCTTGGCAAAGTGGCATAGATCAAAACCAGGCCTAACTGAACGGTTTGAGTTGTTCATCAACAAACATGAGGTTTGCAATGGCACAACATATTCTTCTGTATCTTCTCTTCCTCCCTAATTTGTGTACTGACGCATCCTTTCTTGCATTTATATGCACAACTTGGCAGCTTTGCAATGCATACACTGAATTGAATGATCCTGTGGTGCAACGCCAGCGTTTTGCTGACCAACTCAAGGTATTCATGATGAAAAATGCATCATAATGGCTTTGTTATCATATTTCTCTCAACTCTGTAACAATGATTGGTTTTCCAAATTTAGTTTCTTGTCGAACTCTACTGAAATTTTTCATGATGAATTCAGGACCGACAGTTGGGTGATGATGAAGCAATGGCCCTGGATGAAACATTCTGTACAGCTCTGGAATATGGATTGCCTCCAACTGGTGGTTGGGGATTTGGTATTGATCGATTTGCAATGTTGATGACGGATTCGCAGAACATAAAGGTTAGTGACACTAAATTTGTCTGACCACTTTGGTCTCTGATGGTTTGGTTGTTTTAATTACATGTTTGTATCTCTTTGATTTACTTGCATTCCAGCTGTTGTATCTCTTATAAAGACAGTTTGAGGGATCTTTTCTGTGTCTTGCATAATTCACATTTTCATTTGAAATAATCCATTCTAAACATCAATTATAATTTGGTGAACAGGAAGTTTTACTCTTTCCCGCCATGAGACCACAGGATGAACCTTCCAAAGACAGGTACAAACTTTACGCTCTACCCTTGTTGCCACCTTTTTGCTGAACCTCTTTTTCCTGTTGGTTGATAACGAACAAGATGGTTAAAATTCATTCGGAACCTAATTACAAAGCTTACTGCTCAAATTGTGTCTAATCATAGAAGCAAAGGGACTTGATTTGGGCAGGAAAGCTTGGAGTTTTTAGTTGCAAGTATGGTGTAGAAATAAAAATGTGATAGCCTATTCCAAGAATGAAGGAGTTGAGAGGGAATCTGGATCCCTAGGCTGACTCTGTTTTTATGTTTGCTAGGCTGTAACAAAGCGGTGTAACCAGATAATTTTTGTAAATGCCCTAGTATACGAAGGACTTGGTTGAGCCATAAATTCTTTTTAACTCATATCAATGTATTTCAGCCAAAAATGACAATGAACTCAAAATAGCATAAGCTTACCGCCGCTTGAGGAAAAAGTTGATTACGACTGATTGTCTGCTACTTATGCTACAGTGCCCAAATTAGACAATAAATTGACCTTAGTTTCTTCTTATTCATATCTGGCTTCACCATCTCATTTTCATCACTAAAAATGCCTGCTACCTCTCCCTGGCACGTTCAAAGGCTCTTTCAATACCTGATTGTATGAAAACTTATTGATATTGGCATGAACCAATGTACAGTACAACTCGCATGAGAGTCACCTGTAGTGTGACCTGTTATAATTTTCTTGATTGCAAACAAAATGAAGTGGTAAAATATTGTACAGTGGATACATAATTTTCGCTCATCAATTCTTGTAAAAGTATCACTTCGAATTACAACGTATTGGTAATGCTGTCTCTTCATGTTTCTCTTCTTCATCATACAAAAGTTCCAAGCATTTATAATAATTATTATTATGTATGTAATTATTGCCACACTTTTTGCAGCAACAAAAAAGCTCAGGATGAACCTCCATCTGAAGGTATGCAGTCTAATGTCAAACTAATGTTTATTCTTAAAAAGCACACGAAGGCATGTTATTTTGTCCTGGTTGTTGATTTTGAGCTGAAATTTAACCTCTTAATTTAGATTACTGTATTTTTTATATGCAGAGCTCAAAAAGAACGTCACATTGTCTAGAGACTGCTAAACGTAACTTCTGCTGGATATTCAACATCAGAGAGATAAAATAAAATAAAATTAAACATTTCAAATTCTGATGAAACATATTAATCATATAATTTTATTGTGGTTCGATGTTCAGACATCAATTCAGTCAAGCCGATTATTGCAACTCATACATCTATGTGTAGATGCGCGTGCGCTTCCACAAGTTTTAGCCCGCACACAAGTGGGGCTTGTATAACATTTCCCTATATAAACTGGATATGTTTTGAAGGTTTTACTGTTTTTCTTCTGCTGCTGCTTTCTAATTTAGTCGTTGAACAAAAATTCAATGGCAAAAGTTTGTTTCGGTCATAAGGTGTTCAAATTTCATCTTGTGTTATTTTCTCGTTCTTACCTTTGTTTGGTTCGACTAAAAAAATTATCATAGCTTTTAAGTCTCATATTCTATCAATTTTTATTAAAATTTATTAAAAATATAATTTTAATATGCAAGTTATGTTGTCAAATCATAATAAATGCCCTGTTGAAAGTTCTGGCAAAAATCTAATTTTTAGTTGAAAATGTGGATGGACTTTTGAAATATATGAAAGAAAAGTGTGGAAACAAATGAGTGTTTTTTTCCTCCTCCTTTAGATTCATTGTTTGATTCTGCATTATGGTCAATTTTTTATCATTACAGTTTCCCAAGTGAAATAAGTGTTTCATTATGTAACGGAAGATTCATTTAGGATGTCCTTGAGTCATATTATTTTGGATAAATATATTCTCGAATAGTAAATTGATGAAAAATATGTAGTTGAAAGAAAAGGAAAAATTATTGGTGTGATGAAAAATATTATTTTATTGAAGAATGTGTGGTAGAAAATGAATAGAAAAATGATAATAAAAATGTTAATATATATCAAACAGGTGCTTAGATTTTGAGCGTGTCAGGGTGCATCGTGCATTCTCATTTTACTTGTAAGGAGAAGTCTTCGTATTTTTAAAAGTCAACTAAGTCTGGTTTGATCATTATTATTTAAAGACTTAATTTTTATACGTACTCATTTTCAATAACATTTAAACAATAAAATATTATACACGTAAATTCAATTTTTTTTTTTCTATTTTCTAAACATTTTTTTAAGAAATTACTATTCAAAATTTCAAACGGAGGCCAAGCATGCACCCCAAGCATTTAAATATATTAAAGAAATTAATCCATTGTCCATGTTGGGTAAGGATACGTGTATTCTTTTTCTTGGTTTGGTGCCCCTCTTTGATCCACCTCGCCCACCCTCCCCCTTTTTTTTAAAATTTTTTTGGCACCTTGTACAGGGAAAATTGTCAGGGAGATAAGTGGTGCATGTGCCTTGGCTGGGATAAAACCATTTTTTATCCAAGGTGCAATTAATGTGTGCCACCTGTCCCCCTTAATGCAGTCTAACAATTTTCCCTATCCATGTAGCATGTTTATTTTTTCAAGTGATTTTCAACCATGTACTCTCCCATATAATAATTTTATACATAAATTCAAAATTTTGACATTTTTTTAACCACATTTTCCAAAAAAGTCGCTATTCTAAAACACATTTCCTCCAAAAAATGGGGCTCAAACAGGGGAGCCTCTCCCAAACCTCTTTATGGCCAGAAGTGAAGTAGTTTAAACTTGACGGCTCTGCATTTAAGCTCCAGCATTTTATGGAACTCTGAGGATTACATTTAAACAGATACATCTACAAGTTTAAGCAGGTAGCACTTGTTTTCTTATTAGAGTCCTGCCCCAAATTTTCTCCTACGGAACAAGGAAAAGTCTCTTCGAATATGGTCAAACATCAAACAAAATGAAATGAAAATAATGTACTAATAGCAAAGCTTTTTTCACCTTCAATCTGTTCATACATTCAAGTGATACGTGTTCGTTTGGAAATTGTGACCTGAACGGCTGAACTGAACATAAAACTTACATAGGCACTGTTCTTCTCTGTAATACTGGACAAAGCATAAAAGTCCTTTGCCCGAAAGGGCAATTCCCTAATTGCGACCTTACAAGGTGTAACCAAGCTCAGATCATCACAATGCTGCACCCTTTTAAAGTTCTTCACCTTTGAGTGAAATGAACAAGGCTGCTGGCATTTGATACAAGTGGTGGAAATATGTACCAGTTCACACCCAAAAACCGTTTCTTTATTTCAACACTACCAGATATTTCAAGGGCCATTAACTTAAATCTACTCAAACCCCTGTTAATTGGAGTGCCTTTTGGATCTTTCAATCGAGTTCGACTCTCGGCAACCTGGTTACATTAGGAGAACCAAAAACCTCTACTGGAAGACTCCCTAAGGACCTGACCTCCACAAAGAAGACACTAACAAATCTATGAATATCAATCACAGTCACAGCCAGCCCTTTGAACAATGGTACAATGAATTTTTTCCATGAAGCACGTGAAAGAATGAAATAAAGAACTTACCGAAGGAGCATGGGTTTGGGCCGGGGGTAGGGGTGTAACTATTTATCATCCACATCTATGAAAAAAACCGAAGTCAATAAAATATCAACAACTGGAACTATTTCCAGTAGAGGCACTAAACCATGTATCAGTCACAGAATTTGGTGATGATTGAAACTTCGTGTTCTTCAACAATATAGCACCTTCTGATTCTGGGGAAGGAGGAATTTTTATACTTCTTGACACACTATAGTTATCATTATTCTCTTTAGTCTTCTCAACATCGAACTCTTCCCCACCCCGAATTTCCTTCAGAATATGCAGTACCTCGTCCATTTTAGGTCTCATTTCTTTTTCAAGTTGTAGGCACTGAAAAGCTAACTCTGCTATTGATGTAGTCATCCTTCTAACTTCAGCATCAAACTCAAATCCGAGAGATGGATCAATTAGTTCATTAAACTCCCTTCGTTGGATCTTGTTTAGTGCTAAATTAGCCAAGTTGATTTCATGCCTACTCCTGCTTATATCAACAGCCGGCATTGAGGAAATAAGCTCGATGAGAACAACTCCAAAACTGTAAACATCACTTTTATTGGTTAGCTGGTACGATTCATGATATTCAGGATCAACATATCCTGGAGTCCCCTGAGGGGCAGTGGAAATATGAGTGGCATCGGTAGGAGAGAGTCTAGAGAGCCCAAAATCAGCAACTTTGACACAAAAATTGTCATCAAGAAGGATGTTGGTCGTCTTAACATCACGATGTATTATATCAGACGCGTGTAAATAAGCCAATGCTTGAGCAGTATCTATGGCAATGTTCAAGCGAATTGGCCACTTGAGTGGTTCTTCCTTAGCTGTGTCCCCATAAAGATGATCGGCAACTGTGCCATTAGGAATGTATTCGTAAACAAGTAGGAGTTCGCGGCTTTTTGTGGATGTGCATCCATAGAGAGAAACGAGATTACGGTGCCTCAAACAAGTAAGGATTTTAATTTCATTCATGAACTGCTCCACTCGTTTGTAGTTATGCTCATATAGGCGCTTTATTGCAACTTCTCTTCCATCATGAAGTTTGCCTAATTAGATAAGAAAGGAGATTTGCCATTACTAAATAGTTTCCAACTGTCTGTCGAATAGCAATCGAATATGAGTTTCTTACCATAGTATACAGTGCCAAAACCTCCATCTCCAAGTTCTTTTAAAGAATCAAAATTGTTGGTGGCCTCTTTAAGCTCAGTGTAGGAGAAGATAGGGATGCCAAAGCATAAATTCCCGCCCTCAATGGTTGATTTTGTGGAGGGATCAGAAGATATGTTTCTTAAAAGTAAAGTATCATAAGTCCTTTTAAGGCGCCAAATGATAAAAGAGAGCAAGAGAAGTATGATTACACCTCCAGGTATAGCTGAAAATAATTAAACTGAGAATTAAGGTATGATGAACAAAAATTGAATGTGAATGGTGAAGAGTGACTACGCAGAGAATTGAAATATAAAAAAATGGGTAGTGATTATGTAAAGAAAAATCCAAGGTCCTATGAACTGTTTGAAGTGTGACTATTGACTAGTGCGCATGAAATGTGTGTTGTATTAGGGTATTTACCTGTGGCTAAAATCAGCCTCAGCCTTGGCTTCGACCTTGTCTTAATATTTTCTGTAATTATAATCATGAGAACAAATGTCAGATCAGACTCAAATACTGAGAAAAAAGGGAATCCCTATCTAATGCCCCATGTGCACAATAATCTTGATTAAGAATGAAAACATCTAAAATCTAAATCCTATATGAGAAGATATCATAGTTTAGGGAAGTAGAGTACTGATTTCTAAGAAGAAAAATCATTTGTAAATTAGCGCAGTGACAAATACAAACTTCTTGGCAGCTTGAATCAATGTTGTAGAGGTGACATTTCTAAGCCAAAAGGCCAGATTTTAACTTCATACAAAATCCGATATTGGGATATCTGCACAGTTGTGTCCTGTAGGATACAGTTGAGCTCTGGAAAAGGATATCTCATCCCTAGTTTTTTATTTATGTCCTGTAGTTTTTAGATAAAGCCTTATGTGTGACCTTGACTGATTCTTGTAGAAAGTAAGCCAAATCGTTTTCCAGTGAGAAGATGCTGAAGAACAGAAAAGGAAGATCATATACTATCAAGGTCTGCACCGCTCTTTAAGAGCTTAAGCTCTTAAATGAATTGGTTCAACATGGTATCAAAGCTGTCAACATCTAGAAATCGAACCTCTCCACCATCCATTAATGAAAATTGTGCACAGGCCAGGCTATTCATGAAAAGATTAATTTGTTATGAATGTAAAAGCACCAAGTTTTAAGTTCAAATTTAGATAAACCCTTCTTTAGTGGCGAAGCTACACATGAAGTGGTTCAACATGGGGGGCACACACACGGCCACATACTGCACGAAATATGAGACATTTTCGTAAATCCTACTATTAGTTCAGATTTTCAGATTGCGATACTGTCCACAAACCCGTGCAAGTTGTCTTATTGAGAATATTTGAGAGAAAAAATGTGGTTGGAATTCATGTGTCAATACGAGAAGATTTAGCTCACACTACAAGAGATTATATCATTCATGAAGTTATCAAGTGTGATATGCACGATTGGACTTGGATACTAGATGAACGGGAGTTTCATTGGATACCAGTACTAGATGTACGGTAGTACTATCCTCAAGGCTCAATAATGGAATTTGTTTGTACAACTTTATGTAGTTCCAGTTCCTGTTCCCCTTTTGATGAGTGGACGCAGAATTAGGATCTCTGAGGGGTAATTTATGGACTCTAAAGGGGATTTTTGTTCCTGCATTGATTACTTATAACTC
Source organism: Fraxinus xanthoxyloides (assembly GCA_903798325.1). NCBI lineage: Eukaryota > Viridiplantae > Streptophyta > Magnoliopsida > Lamiales > Oleaceae > Fraxinus > Fraxinus xanthoxyloides. The sequence continues at coordinate 6,943 of CAIGRL010170457.1, read as the reverse complement.
AAACATAAGTTCTAATTCAATTAATAAAAGAAGATATCATATATAGCTCCAATTTGTATATTCAGTTAATGTCACAAACAAGATTGCAGTATGCAATCAAGTCATGACCTTTTTTCGTTTTTGTTGAAGTCCAGAACCAACCAACATATCTAAACTAAACACATCATATATGCCTCTCTTATACAAAATTTACATAATAGTGAAGATTTATGAACACACGCCTCTCCAACACGCACGACAGACCATGCCCCTTCGGCTTTGTCCCCTGTCGAGAATTGCATAATTCTTGATAATCTGATTTCTCAATAATTTAGTCTCGTGCATTCGTGTAACCATAGAAATTATGATAAAATCGCTTCCAACATCTATCAAAATGCATTTGTACAAAGAAAAGTAATCAAATTATCTTACCAGGTTTGCAACTTGAAGAATGAGGTCTATCTGAGCAGAAACACTTGAACAGGTAAACAGTTTCATTAAACCCACAACGCCCTCCACTTTCTGCACATATATTACAATCACTAGCTGTCCAATTCAGCACAAACCCCCTTCTCAAAATCTCCATATAGTTTCTTGTTCCATCCCTCTCTTCACCGCCGTGCAATTCCACCGGCGCTTCCACTTTTTGTTCACAACTCCCTAATGCATTTTTCAAGATCTCATTACCCTCAAACACTGCCAAACCCCAACTATCTCTACTCTGATTACCACAACCAATTCTGTATCTAGAAAGATCCTCAGACAGATTTCCTCTACAACTTGATAATAAATACAAATACGAAACATTAAAATATTTGAATTTTTCAGGAAGTGTAGTGTTTCTAATCTGCGAAAAACAGCCCCCATTTGAATTTGAAACTGCAGTATCATATACTCGCAAAGAACGGGTTTCGTACGAAATGTTTTGAACCGTAAAATCATTTCGCTGTGAATGAAGTACTGGGTAGCCATTGATTGTGCAGTTGACACCAAATCCAGGGTATCCACAATATGGTTTTTGCTTGCCATCGATATAGAATGGGAAACTTATATTTGGGCCATTGCCACAACTCTTAGGCACACATGCTTCATAACGATAATCAACACAAAACGACTGCTTTGCTGCGAGAACTATACAGAACATACAAAGCTCAAAAGGTATCAAGAAAGTGTACATATTTTGGTTCATTTGTGGGGTGTAGGGATATGGAATTGGCTTTTAGCTGAAGGGATTGAATTCAGATGTGGAGAGCTAGATTAAGGGAGACGAATTCCGCATTTGTTGACACAAAGATGTCGGCCATCTGTGTCAAACCTCTAATCTTGACTGGAATATAAGATAAAATCTCAAGAACTGACCAATCCAAATTGTACAGAACTTCTTGGGTAATTGTATAATATTAGAGTTGAAAATGGATACTTTTTAGATTAATAATTAACACTTTGTGAGCATGTTTAGTATACCAAACTAGACCCAAAAATGAATTTATTTATTTATTATTATTCTTATTATTTTTGTTCAAACATTGTATACTGATATTCACGTTAATCTTGATATACATAAAGTCTTCGACCTTAATCTTCACATGCAGATGTTGATTAGCTCGTGAAGGTCGTAAACTTTAATTTTCGAAAATGTATGGAAGCATAAAGGGATTTTCTAGCAAGTTAAAAGCAAGACCGTGGATTTTGTGCTTGGTTGATCAACTTGTAGAGGTGTGTACAAGTTGATGCAATAAATTGGTCCATGATTTATTTTGCGCCATATGTTTAGTGGACTTATTGCAAGTTGCGTAGTTTCTTAAATCAGAAATGTCATGAAGATATTAGACTTTTGTACCTTGTGTCTTTTCGGCTAAATTTGGAAAGGGACATGATGATGTGTAAATGACCGAGTCAATCATTGAAATTTTAACTATAAGAAAGGTATTGTTAAAAACTTTTTTTTCCTGTTGTGAGATACTTTACTTGAACTAAATAAATAAATTGTCAAGACTTATATTTAGAATAGTCAAAAATGATATTTGTGTGTAGAAAAGTATACGGAATTTTATATGAGCAATACTATTTAAAATCACGATGATAAAATCAGGGTAGGTTTTTTGATTTTTGGGGCCCGAGACGAACTTCATAAATTAGCCCCCTCCCCCCTCCAAAAATCAAGTGTATTATGCAACATATTGTTAACTTAAAACTTAATAGTAAAATAACGAACAAATATCTCAATGATTAACCTTAGGCATAGTGTATGAATCTATATATAATGCCCAATGATTAACCTAAAAAACAATTACAATATATATCAAATCTCAATCATTTCACAATTAAAGTTTTCAATATAGTTACTACGTGCGCCTGTGCAATTGATCCTGCAATAACTAATCATATAAGCCGACTCAGCCGCTATTATATAAGCCGATAAGGCTTCAAAAATTTCTAATATATTCAATAACAATTTAGGGCAAGCCATTGCTTATCTAAGAAGAAGAATTTTGAGGAAAATTATTAAATCACAGTATCACATCCTTGATAATTCCATCGTCACAACTCACAAGTCTGGAATAAATATTTAACATTAACCACCAACATTTGGGATGTGAAGACTACATCAAAAACATAATATATGAAATTAAGAATCGGATGCAACATATTTCTGACCAAAAAGCTCTAGGCGTTTCACAGTGGTAGTACATTTCGACTTGTATCTACTCATATTTTCAATAATAACCTTCTGCTTCTCGTTCAAAACAATTCATAATATGTTTAGTGCTACTAGCTATTGTGCATATAGATCAGTTATTGAAGGAGACAATACTATCACAATGAATGCTAAAGCGTGNTTGGGATGTGAAGACTACATCAAAAACATAATATATGAAATTAAGAATCGGATGCAACATATTTCTGACCAAAAAGCTCTAGGCGTTTCACAGTGGTAGTACATTTCGACTTGTATCTACTCATATTTTCAATAATAACCTTCTGCTTCTCGTTCAAAACAATTCATAATATGTTTAGTGCTACTAGCTATTGTGCATATAGATCAGTTATTGAAGGAGACAATACTATCACAATGAATGCTAAAGCGTGTTTATATATAATGATCTCAATTATTAATGAAAGCCGAGAAAATGCTATTTTTTTATTTAAAAAAAAACACCATCTAGAAGCTTTCCCATGGGACTCTATCACGTCCAATGACTCAGAATAAAGGCACAGAACAAGGAGTACCAATATCTTACATGAGACGCTTGAATATAACAATTTACCCATGCTCCCTTCAATGCACGGATAGGACAGTCCCCTAATAATCAAGCTAAAAATGGAATACCATCATCTAGAAGATTTCCCATTGGATAAGGACACGTGTCAATGGCTTGAAGTAAAGACACAGACTAGCAAAGGTTTATGGAAGCTTAGTAGAAAGCTAAACTCATGAATCCCAATGGATAACATCAAATGTTTGTTTCAAGTGAAACTTTTTCAGAACTATAAATTACTAGCCTCTGAAATTTCAAACTTCGATAAATTCTTTTTACTGAATCGAGAAATTGAAATAAAGGAAATTGTAGTAGAAAAAACAAGAAGAATATAAGTTATTGACTAGAAAAAATGAGGTTGAAGCGAATAAGTTATTTCCCCCATTCTCAAAAACATTGGCAATCAAAACAAATTTCATATCGATAGATTTGTGAAAGAAACAAAGAGTGAAGGGAATGGAAGAAGAAGAAGAAGCCACCTCAGGAAATAACGTCGTCACCTAGTCGTCGGTCCGGTTGGAGTTGGGAGGAGGAGTCGGTCGCGACGTCAAGCAGGAGGTAAAATGAAAACAGATTGCCCCTTTTCTTCCTTAATTAAAAAAAAGTGGGCCAAAAATAGGCCCCTTCCGGTTTTGGGCCCGAGGCCCAGGCCTCATTTGCCTCACTACAGAACCGGCCCTTGATAAAATATCAATGATGTGACAACCAGTCATTTCTTACATTTCTCTTTTTCTCTCCTCCTCTCCCCTCTCATACAAGTTGAATTATCAAATTCAATTATTCCATATAAAATATCACATCACCGATATTCCATTATCATAACGATAAATGACATTATACTATATATAAATGTGCGTTTTTGTCAGTTGTGAATCAGAGCGGACATTTTAACCGAATTGAACCTCTTGAGCTAGAATCAAAGCTTCAAAAAAATATTAAAAATCGAAATCGAAAACCGGTTGGGTGTTGAACGATTCTTAATTCTTGAACTGGAATCATGGGTACTTGATCCTGCAATTGAATTTGTCCCTTTTTTATAATTTTTTATTTTTTACAATCGATCCACCACGACCCAATCCAACAAGTATCAAGTTTGCAAAATCCAACAAGCAATACGATTTTGAGACCTGAGTAATAAGTATCATATCAATTATATTGACTCGTTTTAATAATTGATCCATATCACCATCTTCCATAACCATTCCTAAACACTCTACAAACATTCATTGAAGTGTCACATACAAAGTCATAATCGAAATTGGATGATATTATGCTAAATTGCATATTTGTAGTGGATTAAGAAAGTATTGAAATATGTTTTTGTGGCATATTTTATTTATTCAAGATATTGAAAAGATAATTTCAATTATAAGTTCATGACTTCTATTTTTTTAAAATGTTATGGGTAAAATCAATCTTGAACCCACGGTTCTTGTTCGATTTCAATAATTATGTGGATTAGTATGGTTCAATTTACAAAATACCCAAATGCATTAAATGATTTTGAATATTGAAATCTTCGGACAAATTCACCCAACGTCCATAATTATTTGTGACAATCAAAGTTAAGAGTTTTATGAAAGGATTTCTTCTTTCTTCTCTTCCTTATTTCAAATATCCTCCTAAATCACTAATCTGTAGTTCTCTTCCTAACATTTTTGTAGTAACCGGTTTGGTTTCGCCACATTTAGTTAATTTTTATTATAAGATTGGAATTATATGAATTTAAAATATATATTTGAAATCTCGTCCATGATTTGGAAATATCTCTTACATTTTTCAGAATGTGAAATTTCATTTGAAATAACAATTTACAAATAAATAATTTTTTTTTTTAGATTGGTATTAATGAGGTTTTTAAAATATTTAAAGTTTCAAAAAATTATTACTATTATTATTTTATAGTTAAATTTCAGTAGATTAAGATTTTTAATATGTATTATTCATGTTTCATATTGAAATCTGTATATTTCATTAGAAATAACGTAGAAGTTGGGGAGCTTGAGTACCATTCCAATTCCAATAAATTGTAAAGGAACAAGTCAAAAGATGAGTGGTATTGGGTCAAGTTGAAGCCCATAAATTTCAAATCTGGGCTTTGGAATGCTCAAGGTAAATGGTCTTGGGCCAAGCCTAATAAAGTTTTTTTTAATGGATTCTCGACATTATAAATCCAACAGAAAAATGGTAGAACCATACATAAGGATGGCAATGAGAGGGCCGAGTTGCCCGGTGGTCTGTCCCATCCGGGATTTTTCAGTTCCGATTGGTGGGACAGTGTGGGACAGAACGATTCATGCGTCCCTTTTATATTATTTTTTTTTTTCAAAATTTTCCAGGGTAAGTTGTAAATTGGGCTAATGAGCCTCCATTTGGTCTCCATTAAAATGTGTTTTTGAGAGAAAAAAAATATATTTGGAATAATAATTTATTAAGAATGTGTAGTTAAAGAAGAAGGAAAAGTTTTTAATTTACATGTAATATTACTTCACTGAAAAATGTATAACTAAAAAGATGGGAGAAATAAAATAGAGCCCAAACGGGAAGTGAGCTAAGGTAATCGATTAGGTTTTAAGTACAAAAAAGTTAGGTTAAGATGTTTTTGAATAAGATATTTTTTTTTATAATTGGGATGGAGCTAGACCTTCTCGTCCTTGGGGCAACAAAACTCAGTCCCGTCGAGGCAAGAAGTTCCCATTCCTAATGTGGGGAAACACGAGAAGCTAGTTTTTGGGGTCAATTTGTCTTATTGAACCACACGTCCCTTGTGTATGTGCAGGTGAATAAAGGATACGCAATGATTTTCTTTTGAATGTAAAACTACTATTCATTTTTCCTTTTTTCAGTCTTTATATTTCTTAGATTCTTGGTGCAAATAAGTTGAGCATATATGAGTAGTATTTCCAGGTTCTATGAAATGTGTTCATCAAATTAACGTTTGACTATACCCTGTTTGGTATACATTTTTTTAAAATATTTTTTTTCAAAACTCATTTTCAACCACTGTTTTTAATAAAATAATATTTTTCATCACATCAATGACTTTTCCTTACTTTTTAACCACATATTTTATATCATATCACTATTTAAAATATATTATTCTCTCAATAATATCCATCAAATACATCCTATAAAAAGGCAACTTTTTAGGAACTAAAAAGGAAACTTAAGCGAAGGCTTAATCACTGTATAGTTACTTGGTACTAAGGGTGAACAAGTTCAATTTGGTCGATTTGTGACAAATTTTCAAACCAAACCACTTCAATTTCTAAACCAAACAAATTCAAACCAACTTTTTCGGTTTGGTTTGTTTTAAAACCACGGTTTGAATAGAAATATTGTGCATCGAACAAGTTAAATCATAAATATTAATCTTAAATATCATATTAAAATATAAATATTAGTATTATTACATATATTATAAACAAATGTTCTTCACTTCTAATAATTCAAAGCAGTGCCTCTTAATCAATATTAATTGGTGCAACATCTCCAGTTATAACACATGATTTGTTCTTTACATAAATATAAGAATATAAAAAATATATTCATTTATTACAATAAAAGGGTGTAAAAAACTATAAAATAAAGTAAATAGAAAGATCAAATACGATAATACATTCCACGGCTTTTTTCGAATCATCCAATACTTCTATTTCATCCAAATATTGACGAATCAATATAGGTTCCTTGTTATTGTGTAA
>CAIGRL010170454.1:0-15583 GCA_903798325.1 Fraxinus xanthoxyloides | reverse complement strand
GGAAGAAAATGATAAATTAAGGTTTTAAATTTTTAATAATTATAATTATAAAATATAATTACCATCTGAATTTTGAAATGTAAACTTTATCACCTTGCTTTTGAAATGTAATTTTGAAAAGAAGGATTTGAGGTAATTTTCTCTTAAAAAAAGGGGAATTTACAAAAATGGTCACTTTCATTCTTGTCAATTGAAAAGTGTTTAATTTTGATAACTCTTACAAAATTGAACAAATTCGATATCAAATTGTCTATTATACCCTCATTAAAAAAAAATTGAAGCATTTTTTTTTTCAATTTGTCAGGAATTTTGAGAAGAACAAGACCAATAATTTTGGGAAAAAATGAAGTAAAAAGGTTGACACTAAAAAATAATTATATACTTTCAATTCATAAGAAAATTAGGTAATTTTATTTCGAAAAAATTAATTTTATCCAAATTTGTAGTTAATTAAACTTTCCACAATTTTCGATTAAACGTAATTTTTCTTTAACGTGGTTGAAAGGCTTATGAGAATTCCTTCAATGGAAAGGGAGAATATGAAAAGATATTGAGGGTGTTTGGTAGAGATTAAAATTGAAAAACTAATCGTTATGATTGACTTTTATTAGACGGGTGAGACCCAATAACGGTCATATTTTCAATTTTAATTGGATTTTAAGTCGTACCAATAGGGCCATATTGTTTATGAACTGTTGCTTGGCCTATCGTTGGATTACGTGAAATGTTATTACTTAGCGAGTGTTTGGTAGAGATTACAATTGAAAAACTAATCGTTATGATTGACTTTTATTAGACGGGTGAGACCCAATAACGGTCATATTTTCAATTTTAATTGGATTTTAAGTCGTACCAATAGGGCCATATTGTTTATGAACTGTTGCTTGGCCTAGTTTATGGAGGTTCAAATTCAAAGTTTAATAAATTCAATTTTCAATCGATTTAAATATTATTTAAATAATTTAAGAAATAAAGCATTGAAATTTGTTACGTACGTAGCAAACTTGCCGGTGAACCACCTCGAGCATGGCTATCAATTGGGATTTTACGGTATGAGGCTCTTGGGTTCGTTCAACCATTTTGACACGACTGTCTTTGAAAAAGATCTCAACCGTAGATTCCTTAGAAGTGTGAACATCCAAGCCTCACGCGTGTGGACATGGTACCCACACGTGGCATAGCCTTATCTTGCCACGCTTAATGGTAACCTATTTAATTATTTATAATAATCGTGCCCTGAGGGGAAAAGTTTATAAATTTAGATCCATTTTTGTTTAACCTCTCCATGCTCTGTTCTTCTACTCGTTCTCTGATCAATGCAAAATTGATCAAACCAAATCAATTATCTTCATTTCTAAAGCGAACCCACTATATTTCCCCCGAAATTCGATCAATTTCCTTGCCTTTTCAAAGTACTAAAATAAGATATTTGAATTATTCGGCTTTTGTGGGTATTAATTCAAGCAAGTCTCTGTTTTCGAGTCTGAGGTTGGATCGCAAAATGGCCAGCCAATCTTCCAAGCCACAATTGGTTCATGAATTCACCGTCAAGGTTCTACACTTTTTTCCTCTCTACTTATTAAGATGAATAATGTACGGACCGTCCATTGGTTTGATAGTTGTTTTTATTTTATTTCATAGTTGTAGATTTTTATATTTGTTTCTGAGTTTCATTTGTATAGATGATGATTTGATTGGTGGCGATTCTTTTTTATGTGGTGAGATTAGTAGGAGAATGTATGATATTTTACAGGAGTAAAAAAAAAAAAAAAATTGAACTTAATGAGACAAAAGACCAAGTATTCAGCGTTGGTGGGTGGTAAATTAAACAATAAGGAGACACGGTTCAGTATTGATTTGAACAAGTTCATGTTATAGGGAGCTTCGTTTGATATCATTCTACTTGAACTTCGGGCCGGGCCAAACTAGGTTCCAGACGCCCCCTCCCCCCTCAAGCCTAGATTTACATTCTACATGCTAATGAATAGAAATTATAATGATATAAATTTACCCATCGAAAACTGAGTTTGGTTTATTTATAGCATACAACCAAAATGCCGGTCCTTTGAAACTTTAGCCGAACCTTCCTCGGCTGCACATGTGCGAAAATCGTTCCATGGTGTCTTTCTCTCATAATTGGATACGACATTCCAGTAATGTAGTGATATGGCATTCTAAAACTAAGTGATTGCAGGATGCAAAGGGAAATGATGTTAACTTGGGCATTTACAAGGGAAAGGTCTTGCTGATAGTCAATGTTGCATCACAGTGGTATGCGCTGGCTTCTCTGAATACTCGTTTTGCTTCAAAGAATTTTTTACTCGAAAGAAATATTAATTCTAATTTTTTTTTTTTTTTCATTCAATTCCATGCAGTACAATGGAATATAAAGTGCTATTTATTAGGTTAAAACACTAGGGAGCGCTGAATTATTAACAAATTTGAATGTCGTTATTAATCGTCATTTTGTCTCAAAATTGGACAGCCAACTTAAGTTTCGATCGAACCACGAGCATAAAAACTTGAGTACTATCTCGAACGGAGATCAGAGAAATGAATATATATGAAATGCAAACTACTAACACCGAGAAAAAAATCAAAGTTTAACTTATCGTACAATCACACCGATGTGAACCCGGGAGTGGGATCAGCGTGGAAATCGTAGGATTAGTTTGAAATGCCGGGACAGTCCAAATTCATGTTGTAGACGATAGAATCCTGACCCGAGTATCACGAACCAAGAATCTAATGTATATTAAAACTTAGACCTGTTAATGTGCAGAAAGAAGAACCATGATTTTGTGAACACCACAAAAGGGTGTCTAATCCTTTTATAAGTTCTAAGGATTGAACAACACAATTATAACAATATATTGGATAAGTTCGGTAGTTCATTCAAGAACCAAGAGAGAAAAATCTTGTCAATTCATTATCAAAAGTCTTAGTTTTACAATGAAAGAAACTTCCTATTTATACTAATGCTAGAATATTTCAATATTTCATTATGTCAAAAGTGTTAAACTGTTACAATAAAATAAATCTCCTATTTCTACTAATGCTAGAAACCCTAATAAAACGTAATGAGTTTATAAAATATTGTCAAAATTGGAAATAAAATAGAATCCTAAACTAATAAAGAAATCTCGTGAAAAATAGAAAAATTTCGCCGATTTGTTCTTGGCATGTTTCTATGCGACTGCAAGCCCAAAAGTACCACACTGCGGTCTTGTGCAGAATTTTGTGACAATTCCAAATTGTACTCATGGACGAAAATCCGACACCCGAACTAAAAGTTATGGACATTTTAATCCACACCGCTCGTTTTCTTTCCAAATATCTTCCAAACCTTGAATTCAACTCGTTTCGACTTCCGAACCATTCACGAAACTTGAACCTTGGTTTGTCAACTTTACCCATCTGAACTCCATTGATTGACCAAGTGATTGCCTATCCCGAATCATATTACACACTTTCACAAGTCTAAAGTAACCAACATTTAATGACCAACACAAAACTTCACTAAAAATTTAGAAACAACTAATGTACTTAACCCGCCATCTTTAAATCTCAATTGTCCTCTCGTGAGAAGATGGTTGAATATGTTCAACAAATAAAATATCTCCTCTCAGTTGTATGAATTATCAAAAGGACCATTTCACACCATTTGAATGAAAATGGTTAAACAACCAAGCACAGAACGGTGTCTATAATTTATCAAACTTGATATATATACTTCACAAGTTTAATCTCAAACCTAAGTATGATACATGAAAATGATTAATTGTCAAATCCCAAAACTTCTCTTTGTAGCGAATCTTAAAGCATTGAGTCGAAAAAAAAGTAAAGAACAAAAAGAAAGCTCCCTTCAATGATTGTAACGGCCAGGCAATCCTGAAAGATGCTTACTCAAAGCCCTGTCCCTTCTGAAATGATTTCTTCCTCGGCCTCTCCCTCTACCCCCAGCATTTCCACGGCCTCCTCGTCCACCAACCTCGTCAGTACCTGCTCCATCATCTTGTTCCTCGTTTGACTTCGCAAGCCTTTGAACTGCACCTAAAGGAATATTGCCACCTTGTCCAAGCCCATGGATAAGTTCTTTTTGTGCTTGATTAACCAAAGCAGCTTCGTTGTAATTAGCTGCAGCAACAGAACCTTCGACTTTGTAACTGTAGTTCTTACCATCCTTGACATAAAATTGTGGCTTTTTACTACGTGAGTTCCAATTTGAAGTGGTAGCATTTGAAGTAGAGCTTCCACCATCAGCATCTGATTTTCTTCGCCTCTCTGAGTCCATTCTGTCCATCAGAGAATCATTGTCACCAATTCCAGAATCACCAACGCTCAGACCCAAATCATCAAAAGAGTCATCATACTCATCTTCATACTCAAGTTGTGATGCCAAAGCTGCTGTTTTTGACAAATCCTTTTCATTTTTAGAGTCTAGGGTCTCAGATTCAGGTACGTTGTCTGTGCGCTTCCTAATGAACCTCCCAACTGAAGATGAGGATGAAGTTGAAGGAACTCTACTTGGATAGTTTGCAACTCCTGGTTCCACAATTTTGGGCGGATCCCCTGCAGACTCCACTAGTTTCCCCTTCCCCTTGTCATACTTACTCACGGGTGGGGAAGATTTGGAAGCTGGAGTTTTTTCCATTGATATGTCGAGAGACAGTAATTCTTCATGGAGTGTACCCTCCAGTATCCTCTGAATCACTTCTTCCATGTCCTGGTTATAGGCTTCAAGACAAGCAGCTAAGAAACCTTTACCATAATCAGGGAAGAGATCCTTTATTTGACTGATTTTTGACTCTATAATTGCCGTGTCTTCATCAGCCCGCATCCCGTTGCTTGTATTTGGAAATGGAACAGAGCTTTTCGCCTTGGTATCAGTTCCCAGTGGATGCCTCATAATCCCAGAAAGAAGCTGGAATTGTTCATTATCTATTGACATCCAACCTTCATAAGAAATCATAAAATCAATTAATCTGGAGTTCATTGACAGAAAGCATGGTTTGAATGATCCAAGATACAAGCAACGGTACAAGATACAAAACACAATTACTTGCACATCAAATTATCATCAACCAATCATTTACATGACATGTCCAAGATGAAGTTGTTTGCTGTTTGGCAATTTGCAGAAGACATTATTTTATATAAAGAAACTATGATGGAGATAAAATTTGAGGAGAATTTTGGTAATAAAATATTTTCTGGTTAAGCACAAGTTAGATGACTACAGAATTACAATTAGTTGTGGAATGAATGAGGTTTGAAGAGGATGTGCTATATAGAATTACATGAAAACCAGAAAGTCTACATGGACTAGATGGGATTATTAAGAAGTCCATAAGGCTAAAAGGCAAGTTTTACATAATTATTATTCTAGTAACTATGTTCTATGCAGTGAGTGTTGGATTTTACAAAAAACAAAAACAAAAATTTAAAATTGTGCATAACATGAATCTAGTGAAAAATGAGGATTAAGATGGAAGCGTGACAACACTAGAATAGATAAAAATGAGAAATGAGAATATAAGCTAATAAATGAGGGTGATATACCAATTGACAGTAAATTAAAAGAATGATAACTTAGGTGCTTGGGATATGTCTTACGCAGACCTAGAGAAACACTGGTCATAAGATTGTTGATGATCCTTTACCCGGACAGCATATTGGGTCCTCAATGCAATGGTCGAAGAGTATAGCAAAGAGAAATTAACTTGGACTTCTATGATTGCAAGGGGCTTAATTTAGCCCTGTTTAGTCTCCATTTTCTAAAAATCATTTTTCCCCAACTCATTTTCAACTATTCATTCTCCCAATAAAATAATCATGCACGTGGATCCATAACTTTTCCCACTTTTTTAACACACGGTCTCCAAAAAAAAACACTTTTCACAAAATTTATTCTATAAAAATCTCTACCAAACAAGGGCTTAATTGTATCTAATGATAAATATAGTAATGGACCAAGCGGAGTGGTGAAAGGTATTTACAAAGCCAACTCCTTTTTATTAGTTATAAATCTTTGTTTGTCGTACAATCAAACTATAAAATAAATGATAGACGTTTATATCACATCCTGCTAAATAGATGATTCACAACATCTAGCTATTAGAGAGATAGTTGAGAATAACATGCCCCTGTTTGATCCCCTTTTTATTAGAATAGACTCTGTAAAAAAGGATTTTTTTGGAGATTTAGTGGTTAAAAATAGGGAAACGTTTGGATTTAAGTGCAAAATTATTTTGCGATTCTTTAAAACTAATTTGTTCCTAAACTCGTTTATAAACACACACGTCTCCGAATAAAATAATATTATACGTGAATCCATAACTTCCCTAATTGTCCACAAATCTCCAAAAAATAAAAATCATTTTTCACAAAATCTGTTCTAATAAAATTTAAGGCCCACTTGAGCAGGATTAAAATCTGATTTTAATCTAAGTCAAACAATCAATATCAACTACATCTTTCATTGGTCCCACATATTTTCAATCACATATTTAAAAAACTTCTGTCACAATCCACTAAAAATTTGATTTTAATCCATACGAAACACACTCTTAAATCAAACAAACAATTTATGAGACAACGTATGGTTGAAAATGAGTTTGGAAAAAAATGAGTTTTAAAAAATAGGTCTCAAACAAGGGGCTATATGTTTATTCTATGCCGGATCTCAAATGCACTTGACCTGATTTGTTAGTTTCAAATAGCATTTTTCGTTCAATTCTCATGATGTAGAATCTTCTAAAGGAAAAAGAAGAAAGACAGGCACTTCAAACACAAGAATGTCATACAAATCAATGAACAGTCACAAATGCTTCAATGCATAATAGGAAATCTCTTTAGACAAAATACTTGAGCAAGCACAAAATTATGCATAACAAAAGTATTTGCAGCAGGATATCTTGAAATACAACATAAGACGGTAATTATTACATATTAACCATGAACATACATCATGTCTAAACACATTGTATATAGAGAAAATCGAATATATTTTTTAGTCGCCAACTATCGCATTAGATCTAATGATTCAAAGTTGCATCAATAGTCTGCTGCTCAGAAATTTGTTGATGAGCTCAAAACAGGTATGTTTTCTAAGTGACGAAATTAAAAGCAGAAAATTCCAACTGAAGAATTAAAAAACATATTTTGCATAGAAAATTTTACCTGTATTTTGCAATAATTCAATACTGCTCATTATCATGTGGTTTTTCTCAATGTTTTGAAGAAATGTACCCCCAGTTTGTCTACCAGATACATGTGAGTAGTTTCCACTGAGATCTCTTAATGACTGTATTAGAATGTCAGCCCTAATGGCAGGGTCCTCCACATTTGCGGGAAACATCTTCATGGAAACAGGAAAAGAACAACTCCCTTCGAATACATCGTTGCTTAGATAGCAGTAGTTCAGTACTTTCCAACCAAATTTAGCTATCCTTCTTGATAGCATATTCAGACTGATAAAAACACTTGAGAGCATATCACTCGATGTTTCCCGATTTCCATCCTCTACTGCATATATAATATTGAAACCCCTCCATAAAGAAGGTAGCAGTGAGTCATGTAACCTTGCAAGGGTAGTAAGCAATTCCTCAGTTCCAAAGCTGCAAAAACAACAAATCTTGATGAAACAGTAAAGCCAAGCGAATGCAGTTACGGGAAATATGACAGTCTCCCAACAGAAATAAAGGGAGGAAAAACTGTAGGTCCAGGAAGAAAAACAATGAAAATAACTGTCTACTACGTGTTATTTGTCCTATTTCTCAAGTATTTGGCATCCACCCTCACAGAGACGTAACAATTTTGGCTGGCATAAACCTCTTAAACCACTAGTAACCTAAATATTGAAGTAAATGGATTCATGCGACTCACTTTAGCTAAACACTTGCTTGACAATATTATGTTAAGTAAAAGTAAGTTAAAGACTCTGATACAAATAGTATTGAAACTTTAAAAGTACAACATGCAGCCATCATCAGTATTTATTTGTTTTGTCATTTTTAATTGATACAAATGTAAACTATGATGGCAAACTTCATTAGATGTTATCTCAGGAAGAAATATGAGCACGAGGGGAAAAGGCACACTTTCTCAATTCTTACTAGGGGAGGAGGGTGGGCAGGCACAGTACTGTTCACTGGAACATACCCATTTAATACAGGTATTCTTCACATCGAGCTAATTACCGAACTAGAACTAACCGGTTCTAGTTTGGTCCTAAAACAGGAGAAATTGTCTTCTTTATTTTTATGTTCCATGTGAACCTCCTCTTTGCGATCCTTACCTACGTAACTGCCCATATTTTATTTCAGCAAAACCCATGAAATCGAAAAATATATTCAAGAATTAGGAGGTGAAATATCTGAGAAAATACCCATATTGTATCTGATTAATCGTGAAGAAAGAAATGAGGAAGATGGAGCTTGCAAAGAAGAGCTAAAGAAAAAAGAACCAGTCCTAGTGTTCAGATCTTTGGTTAACACTCGGAGGATGTTTTAATAACCAAACTCCTTTTTTGGCATGGAACCAAATTGGCCAGTTCGGTCTGAGTGGATCCATTGTCCATCCCTAATTCTTACAATGGTGATAAAGTTTATCTAAATATATGAAAGAAAGTCTCGAACTTCCAATAGCAAGTTCAATACCTCATTTCAACCGGAGAGGTGAAGAAGATGGCTGCAGGTTTGTATGCATTAACAAAAGAATCCATTGATACAACTGCATCATTTACGAAGTCCATAACCTGTAATGATTAAAATTGAGGACAAATCACAACAGAAATTAACTAAAGCATCTATGAAACACACCTAAAACAGACCAGAAATGAAAAATGCAACAAAGTTCAATGGTCAAGATAGTCATAATATAAATCTATTTTCCAATGTGTCAGAGAAGCCAAACTTAGCTTAGTTAAAAATGTGTTACAATAAACATTTCAATGCATAATGTTGAAAAACTGTCTACCCTGTACTTTATGTGGAAAGATTTTCATAATATTTTGGGAGAAAAGTAATGTACTTTCATATCAGTATGAATGATACAAGAATTTTCTCTTGAAGGAAGATTTTTTTTGTTTTTGGGGGAAGGGGAGAAGATACTATGGAATAGTTGTCAAATAATCTGATAAATACCTCCAGATAGTCAGAATGAAGGTGATTTGATCCTAGGTCTTTCCCACCATCAGAGCTAAGTAAAACCTGCTCACAAGTCATAAACCACAAATAAAATATTTATGTGCATACAATTCGGAAACCCTTGGGCAGTAGCTCAATATTCTGCATAAAGTTTAAGATTGCATAATGATTTAAATTACTGAAAATTCTCCAGTTTCATAGAAGACTTAAGCAACTTTCAGTCAGTCAAACATGCAAAACCAAGAGATAACAGCAATTACTTCTAGGACACTCATGGTATAAGTACTCTACCTTGAAATTGTACATCCAAATGGAACAAGCAAATGCTCTTTAATAGTTCTATCATTTTCTAAATATCTGACATTACGTTAAAACTTATCCACAAGAACATCGTTAAACAAATTAAGATTATCCAAATAATCCTAGCAAAAATAGTCCTGAGAATATTAATATACCAAATTGTTGCTCAAAACTTGAAATTCAAAATTATCCCTCATAGCTTATTTGGGACACAAATGTGCCACGGTACCGTCCTCCAAATAAAGAAAAATACTTAAGCTACAAGACAATTCAAGGGTTTCTTTTTATGCAAGAAAACAAAAATGATTTGACTGGAACACAGGAAATCCACCTAGATCTGGTTTTTTATCCAGCTAACAAAGTTCTTCTTGATTCTGTTTTAGGTATTATGACATTGCATTTTCCTACATAAATTAGCTTGGAAATTCTGGTGGTATATTAGCTGGATGAAAATTGTTATAGCTCAAGATTAGCTGATGTTTGGACACTATATTTCTAAGCAGAAGCGTGATTCCCAGTATCGATGCTGAATATTGTAACTTTTTGATAGTTCACTATAAAGATTGGGAGTTTTCTGTTAAAATTTCTGGGACAAGTTAAAGATAGGTTTCAGGCACAAAGTTGCTGTCAATTGCATATGAAAAAAGCAAGAGATTTAGACCGTTCCAAAATAACAATTAAAAATCTATGTGAAAGATTTTGATTCTGTGAAACGCAGATTCCATGCAAGAGGTATAAAGCATTAAAGCAATATATTGAGACGGATCCATATAGAATGGCTACTTCCTGCAACTACATCTAATACTTAAGACAGTCAATGGTGTTGAATATGTAATGTTAATATCTAAGACAAGGTTGTTTTTGTCCCCTACTGACAGTTTCATTTATTTCTTTTATTGTAAATGCGCTTTTTGGGATGCGATTTCGTAGACATTAGCTATTTAGCTTATTTGGGTTTTGAAATTGATATCATATACTTTGCATACATCCCCCTTAGAATGAGCATTGAACTAAAAGTACACAATGAGATTCAATGTAACTAATTTTCGTAAAATCTCAAATTGTATAAAGCAACACAAATTAGAATTGAAAGAAAGAAGATTACTACACCTCCAAAGATGAGCAGCATCGCTGATACATAGTCTGGACAACGTTTAAGAAATGAGATGCTACTATGGGCAAATCATCTTGGACACTGGGCTGTGCCTTCATCGCATTCACGACCTGGAAAATAAGTAACAACATAAGAGAGAGGTGCAGACAGGCAGTAGCGTGGTAGTGGTGGCAAAGAAGAAATTATGACTCCGAGTGGTCAAAGTACATTATTTCCTCATTAAAAGGAGATTAGGGAAGACAATTTTCTTTTTTTGGATTGAGCTTTCAGTAGGATTTATTTTTCCACCTTTGATGTCATCTATCAACTATACAAAGGAAAGGAAGAGTTTGAATTGCTATTCCTGTTTAGGTGATTCCACATGAGCAAAATATTGCCTTAATTGTATATGCAATTGGATTAGCGTATCCTATTTTCAATTATGTATTTTGACCTTAATGCAAGGAATTGAGAGCCAATATCAACTTGAGGAAAAAATTATTAGGTGGTTAAAAACCAAGTGATGTAACATGCGCTGCTGAATCCATCTCCAAACCATAATGAGATCTCCATCCCAACACAATGTTGCAACCAACATCCCCCATTTCCAACAGTGTCAATGTGCAGCCACCACTACCACCCAGCCTTTTTGAAAATAACCACCTGATGGGGCATGTGACTTGATGGCAATAGAAACTTGCGTAGATACACGCTTATTCTAGGAAGGACAAATATTGAATAAATTGCGATTTCTTTGATCGATTTCTCTACTAGCATTGAATTAGGTAATTTCCATTTTGTTAGTTCAGTAGCCTTCGTTATTTACTTGAATTTTAAGCACAAGTAAGAATACAGGTTTCAAATGTTCCAGACTTTAGAATTGATTAGATATATTATTTAAACTTGCCCCTCCTACTCTTTTATCAGTCTATTTCTCTTTCTGTCTCCCACTCTCCATCACTACTGGACTGTGTTTGAAGTTTGTGTTGCTCATTGTAACAGATTTGACAACCTTGGTGATGCGACATGTTGAAAATATGGAAAAAATAATCTCTATGATATTTTCCCAATAGTGTAGGATTATTTGCCTTAATAGTTGATTGTATAATTATTTTGTAATATTTCCTTTTAGAATTATTTATAACCCTATAAATATGGTCTTTATTTTGTAATAGAAACAAGTTATTTATAACCCTATAAATAGAGTCTTTTATTTTTTTAAAATCTCAAGTGCATCTTTTAGATATATGTACACTGACCAAACCATTCTTCTAGAATAACATATTTCTTACATAATATACAAAAAATAAATGATTATAAACGGTTTAATATATAAATAGATAGAAAAGAGTAGTAAATAAGTGAGCAATACTCGTGAGTCCAAAAGTGATTTAGCTATTTATAAATATTTTAAAACATTAGCCAAACACGGGCTAAATACTTTGCCTTCAATATCTCTTTGACAAATCAATAATAACTCTTATTATGTTACATCCATTTACACACTTTATATGTTTTTGAATCCATATTGTGTTAAACTCAAGTTAGATCATCTATTAGATATCTGCTCTTATCTGACAAGCAATCACAAACCATTAACACAACCACTTTTACCTAACTAATGTGGAGTATTGGACCCTTGTTGAGGGGATATCAGAGGGTCCTGGTGTTATGCATATAGACACCTTACCAAATGCATTTCCTGCTTAGAATCCATACATACATAGATCCAATTTGCATTGAGAAAAAATATTTTTCCAGCTTAAATGTCACGTTTAAATCATTTGAAGTCATACATGAAAACTGTTAGAAATTTAACCTTATTAATTGTTTCAACTGATAAGACATTTTCTACTTTACTTTATCAGAACATATAAAACAACCGTTAGATGCTGCAAGCAATACATACAATGAACCAGAATCAGACATGGTTATGCGAGAGGGAGGAAGGGAAGAGATAGATAGTAATCACAATTGAATTAAAACTTTGCAAATTTCTCCAAGATAAACGAAATAATTGATATTGAAGTTACTGTTAATAGGAAAGACAGAGGACATGTTATTACATAAATAAATAAGCTGCTAGCCACTTGGATTGCAAATACATACCAATGTTTTAGTCAGATCTTCATTTTCATGACCATAGATGGCACATATATCTAACAATTTCGGCAAATCTAGTAATTTCTTGTCCTGCAAAAGGGCTACAAATAAAATTGATAAATAAAGTGTACCGATAGAACAACTGTTAAGATATAACATTTGTAGAAAAGTGCATATTCTTGAAATTTTTTGGCAATTGGATATACGTCATTTATGACTGGTCGTAGAAGGAAAGTGGAATAGATTTTGCAAAAAATGGAGATTGAAGAAAAACAACACACCTGCATGATCCTTTGGACTGAGAACATCAGCAGCCTTAGCCCCAGGATCCCGATTGGAAGATCTACAGAAAATGAATTTCCACTCTGTTAGTGAGCCCAGAAGTCAAATCCAAAACCAAAATAATCTAAGAAACCAATGAGGTATGATAGTCACTTACAATCGATACAAAACCATGAAGACACGCTGACATAACTCAAACTCACCAACAATCACACCAGCAACTATTCCTCTTGCTCCACGATACGGGAAATCATACCACCTACTTCTAAATTTTAGAAAGCTTTCGAGGAAATCGTGCAATGATACATCACTGGCCACTGAGAGAAGGGAAACAAATCAAATTAGTAGAACGGTTAACCTTTCTAACCAACCAAACAGCACAATATTAAGAATTAGTTTGTTGCTCGAGAACACTTTAGCCCTGTTTGGTATTCTTTAAAACTCATCTTTAACCACCGGTTCTCCCCATAAAAAAACATTTTGCACGTGGATCCATAACTTTTTCATACTTCTTCACCACACATTCTCCCAAAAAAAAAAAAAAAAATCAATTTTCACAAAATCTATCCTCAAAATCTACATCAGACAGGCCTTTTATAATTTTTGGATGTCATTCATTATTCATAACGCAAATAAAAAACACTTATCTTCTGGCGAATGTATCATAATACTTTATAACCTTATTCTAGAGCTTCCCACAAGCATACACTTAACAATGCACCACTTTATAAACTCTTTACAAAGCTTCCTGCCAACATGAACTAACAATGCACCCCTTAAATCTTCCATTCTATGGCCACTCGTGCAAAGGAACAACACCAAGTTTGCATAAAAAATATCACTTTGAGGAGTAGGCACATAAAATTCCATCCAATCAATCACTTTATTTCTTCAAGAAAATAAGAATCGAAGTACCCTAACAATATTTTTGTTTACTAAGCTTCAGAACCCATTTAACAGAACACTTATATATCCAATTGTCAATAATAGATATACCATAACTCATAACTAGCAATTGGTATTTAAAAAAACGCAAGAATCAATAAAAATTTAGAGAAAACTACCTTCCTTCCAGAACTCTCTGGGGCTCAATTTCAGCAACCTGGACAATTCCCTATTCAAAAGGTCCACGATTCGCTGTGACTCCAAAGGATCCAAGCCACCCTCATCGGCGCCAAGCCCCGTGGCCACGGCCTCATCCTGAGGCAAGTAATTTACGAAACGGCCAGCGAGGGGGGTTTTATTGATCGGAACCCAGTCGCCGTTCTCTCCCATCCTCACCCGGCCCATAGACTGCGCCACAGCATTAACGCCAGTCCCACCTCTACCGCCGTCACTGCCAAGGATGGTTATCGGGCGGTCAGAGGCGGCACGGAGGGAATTTGAGAGTGTTTCTAGCTGACTAAAATTTTGTGGGTCTTTCTTTGGGATGAATTTCTTCTGGGGTTTTGCAGAATTCGTATAATTTTGTCCCTCATCCCTGTTTCGGCGGTCGAATCGATTCGACATTTATTTCTTTTGTGTTTGTGTTCGTGTTCGTGTTCGTGTTCGTGTCAATATATATGAACAAACTGATATGTAAATACAGCCCAGTATTAGAGAAACTTCGTTTTGCAGTAAAGATGCAGATATGAAACGATGAGTTATGATTCCTATACAAGGGAGTGGCGACTGGCGACTGGCGACTCTGGGCTTTGAGGATTCACCATTTATAGTGGCCAAGCCTCCATTTATGACTTAAATGTTTCAATAGGCAAACTTTTGATAAGGCTACGTTCTTACATTTGACATTTTTTAGGAAAACATCCCTAGGACTCATTTTATTTTCGCAGCTTCGTCCTTATTTCAACGTTTCTTTGCGAAAAACAGACTTAATAGCACAAAACATTCTTATGTTTGACATTTATTGTGAAAAAGTCCCTACGTTTCATTTTTATTTTTTTTGCATTTTCGTATTTATTTCAACTTTTCATTGCGGAAAACATCATTTTCATCATTTTTAACGAAAAATGATCAATATACCCTTCTATTTAAATAAAACAAAAAAGAGAAGAAAAATAAAGAACAAATTAAAATCTTACTCTTGAACTTTTTAAAAAAGTACAAATAAGTCCAAATAAATTATTAAAATATAAAAAATAACCATTTTCGGTACAATGTCCTAATTGCAACTACCAATTCATCACGTTCATGGCAAATTTGGACCTAACCCAAGGTTTGGTCAGGTGCGCCGGTTGAAAGGGGACTAGCTCAGGTGGTCCGCCACCTTGATTTGGCCGAATGACACGTGAATTGACGGAAACAAGGTTGTGATGTCGCAATTTCGCGCTTGCGAGCATTACAGATTCAAATTTCGATCGATTGAAGTCAAATTGGGGAAAACCCAAGGGTGGGCTTGGTGCGCCAGGTGAAGGCAAACCTAGCCCATGTGGTCCGTGTCCTCCATTTGTCCAGAGACGCCGAAAACCAAATTCTCCTCAGGTGATGTCCTGTGCGTCGCGACGGGGAGAAGTTCTAGGTTAAATTTAGCATCTAAACTTGGTGTTTGGTTACAATTGATTGCATGAGAGGGGTCGTCTAGAGGTTGGGCTTGGTAAGTGATGAGCTCCGGTCGGTATGATGGCCAGAAGTGAAGAAATCGGTTTTTTTAGATTTT
>CAIGRL010170433.1:0-11018 GCA_903798325.1 Fraxinus xanthoxyloides | reverse complement strand
TATTAGATATTAGAGTGAATTAGTTTGCAGTGCAAGAAAATTATTTATCCACCATGATTACTTTCTAATGCAATTATACACGTTATGACGTACAATATCTAAATAAACGTTTGCTTTTCTGTTGAACACGTTAAAAAATTTAAAGATTTGGAAAACTTCTCAAAAAAATTTGTAAACTTGAAAAATGTTTTGGACGTGAGTAGTGTTATCGCAATTAAGATAACAGGATTATGGAGTTTTCGATTTTTTTTTTTTTTAAATAGTTTAATATGACAGTTGTTGACCTCGAAAAATGACTCAAACACGTGGCTAACATAATACTTCCACGTAAGCAACACACTGTTAGTCACTCGTAACCTTTTTCTTGTGGGGTGGGAGTGGTCGCGAGCACTCCGACGATCAAGTTAGTGAGTTAGTAGACCGGAGCTGGGACGTCCACTGGTAATGTTCATCGGAACGTGATTTTTGGTGGTGGTGTGTGTATGGACAATAGTAATGTAAAAACTTTGTGTTTCTTCTCTCTTTTCAAGGTCCAACCTCTTCCATAGTGCAAGTGTGTCTATTTATAATGAAAGGGAATAAGAGAAGAATCGTTAGATGTAGAGCACGTGACTTTGAATTTAGGGTAGACTGTCCTCTGTAGGTGTCAATATATCAATCCATATGTTGGTTGTTAATTAAATGCTCCCTGACACAGTAATGCGTGACTTGATATTTTGGAGTCTGCCATATGTCCCATCAATCAATTCTAAGGATTTGGTTCTTGAGATCTTTCCATAGACAATCTCCAAGTACACAGGGTTGGAGTGGAGGGGTTGTGATAGAAGTGATAATCATATTTTGGATGTAATCACTTCGGATTTAGTTTCAGTTGCGACGAAGTGATGTAGAGTGCGGGGCCTTAGCATCAGCTGGGGTGGCGGATGAAATCAATTTGTCCACCCTGCGGCAAGGACGAAATCAGTTTGTTCATCATGTGGCAAGGGCAAAATCAGTTCGTCGCCCCGTTGAGGATGAATCTAGTTCATTCTCCACATGGCGATCGTATTCAGTTCATCTACCTAACATTGTGGATGACGTAGGACATGACTTGAAAACCCCGTAACAATAGTCCATTAAGTTCATGTATGGATATTTATATTTGTTAATGTGGCCACTTAAAAGGAGTATTCTTCGATGGGGTATAGACATTCATCGCAATTTCCTATCTGAAAGACACTAGCGACTGCAATTTTTAAAGAGGTTGTAGCCGAGGCGAAGTCCTAGCAGAAGGATGAGATCTTAAGTGATAGCAACTTTAAGGAAAGTGTAGAAGAAGTGAAGTCCTAGCAGAAGGACGAAGTCTTGAGTGATGGAAACTTTAAGAAAAGTTTTGGTAGAAGCGAAGTCCTAGCAGAGAAGAAAGCCTTGAGTGATGGCAACTTTGACAGTGGAAAGGTCCTAAGTGACTGGGCAACCTAGGATTGTGTTATCATGATTTGAAAACCTTTGCGTTTTCCCAAGGAAATTTTTATGGGCGTCGATTGCTTTCAATACATGCTTCCCAGGTAACAAATGGTAATCGTGGTGATGCCTGCTCAAGCTCGATGCTACGAGTTTGTGCCCACGCGTAATACGGACCGCTTCATCATTGTTGTTCATGAAGTGACGTTTTGAATTCAACGGTGCTGATGCGCCAAGCATATGAATCGTGAGGATGGGATCAACAATCATCTTATGGTTGAAGCTCGTTGACATCACCTATATAAGGTTAAGCTCCCTCATTTGTTCAACCTTCATTTCTTTGCAAAACCTTCTATAATTCTTCTTTTCTCACGACTAGCAATTTGCAATTTTGACATCATTTGATAACTTGCGATGATCATCGTTTCGTTCAAAAAACTTGGACTTTAGGCAACTCTCCTCCCCTCACATTTTATTTCAAAATCAACAAAATGGCCTCTAAAGTTTCTGGACACAAGTCTAGTGAGGAGAGGCTCTCCATGGGGAGTTCGAAGGTGAGAGAACCAATTGTCCTCTCCTCGAACGAGATAGGTAGGGCTATCAGGTCGGGGAAAAACATATGGAGATTACCCCCCCTTCCCTCTTCTATAGATACTTCAATTAGGTGGAGGGCTTCTGAGTATCCTTTAAACATCATCTCGGAGAAACTATTTAGGTGTAGAGAGGTCTTTATGATTCCTGATAGTATACATCTCATTATCCCCAACCCTAATGAAAAAGCCTCCTATTTGAGGTTGGGTTGAGAATTTATTAAAAGCGAGTCCTTGGCTCCTGTTCAACCCCTTCTTTAGGCTAGTTTTGAGCTCATTTGGGCTAGCTCTGACCCAATTCCATATGATTTCTTGGGGACAGATGGTTGAGTCGTGGATGCTGTAACTTCAGACTAGCCTAGGCGTTGATATGCCCTTCAGTGTTTTCCACTCCTTTTATTTTCCTAAAAGCATAGCCGAAGGTGATAAAAGCAAGGGATGTTATTACTTAACTCCAAGGGGGATCTCACTCCCGTTTTGTGATAGATATGCCCTCCTTGATGAAGGAATGGAGGAAATCATGGTTTTAGGTATCAGAGAGGTGGGATACCATGGAGGATGACCCTATAGCTCCTCTTATAGTTTCAACTACCTATTCTTCTTCCAATAACTCCTTCTACCTGACTGCATGAACTTTAAAATGGGTTTCTATTGTTAACACTTTCTTTGCTTGCAAGTTCGTTGCCAAAGTGTGAGATCTCTTCTGAACAGTGGGATATCATCAACCACCAAAAGATCGGAACTAGAACGAGCTGATCGACAAAAATACCCACTTCACTCTACACTGACTGATGGCATCTCAAGGTGAGTCATGTGCACTTTGAATTTCTTTTAGTATCTTTCTTGAACATACAAACTTTTCTTTTCTCCTTTCAAATGACTTTCTGAAAAAAGAAGCTATTGAGGCCGGATTACACCACAATTCGGCACAGTATAGTCGAGGCGAGGGCCTTGAATGCCAATTCGTCTACGTACAAAAAATCAGGTAGAAAAGTTAAAACCTCCTACGCAAAAGGTAGTCACATTTGGAAGATGACGAAGTGTCCCCCTCCACTTCATTGATAAAGAGAATAAAAATGGGCTCATCTGGGGCATCATCTTCCATCGTGACTGTAGCAAAGCCATCTCCACCTTCTCATATTTCCACCGGGGTGGCAGCGGGCATGGTGATAAAGAGAACCATCCCATCTAATCTTGTCGGCCAACCAGCAAAGCCACTTCGGAAGAGGATGAAGAAGCCTGTGAATCCCCCTCACACATTAAAGCACAAGACTTCCTTGGGAGCAAGAAAGATGAACTCTCCGAGGTCTTTCTGAAAATGCTGCCTTCTGAGACCTCCTCCATCGCTTGGACTCGCAACAAATTTTGGACTGAGAAGAGGCAAACTCACATCGCCTCTTGTGAAGTCGAGGATCTGCTGCCAATAACACATGTGTGGCCCATGCACTAAGTATTAGCACCACAGTGGAGAACTTGGTTCAGAGTCTTAGCCAGAAAAATGGGGAACTAAGACAAAGGTTGGAGGCCTATAAAAAGTGGAATAGAAGGTGAAAAAAGCCAAGGAATAAGCAGAATAGGATGAGGTGTAGATGACTGAGGCGGAAGTGAAATCGCAACCGAGATACAAGTAATCAACTGAAAAATGAACTCCATAAGTCGGTGATCAAGTCTCATCAATCCATCCCTACATGCCCATCATCATGTCATAGGATCTATCAACCCGGATACTAAGCTCATCAATTCGTCCGACATATCGATCTATTCTCTCAAAAATCAAGTTGACCCTCTTTTTTATGGTTAATCCTGATAATGCACCAAACAAGCCTCCAGAGAGTCTTAATGGTGATCAAGTCTGAATGTTTATGTTACTGCTTTCTTGATTACATCAATTTGCATACAAGAATATCCGTTCTGAAATTTGAAAGCTCTAAACACATTGATTTTCAATTCGTCATCATCTAACCTTAATATCAACTGACCCTTTTGCACATCAATCAGAGCTCTTCCCGTAACCAAAACTAGATGACCCAGAATGAGTGGGACGTCCCTATCCTCCTCCATATCCAAGATAATGAAGTCTGTTGAGAAAATAAATTTATCGACTTTCGCCAAGATGTCTTCACAAATTCCTCGAGGATGCTTGATCGACCTGTCAGCTAATTGTAGTGAAATTGTAGTAGATCAAACATAGTCTCTTGAAAAGAGATAAATGCATTAAATTAATACTAGTTCCTAAATTACATAATGCTTTATCTATAAATAAGTTACCAATATTGCAAGGAATCCTAAAACTCCCTGAATATTTTAACTTTGGTGGTACTTATATTGGAGAATTGCTATGCATTCCTCAGTAAGCATGATCATCCCATTATCCTCCAGTTTCTTCTTATTTGATAGAATATCTTTCATGAACTTGGCGTAGCTGGGCATCTGAGTTAAAGCTTCAACGAATGGTATGTTAATGTGCAGTTTTTTGAATACATCTAAAAATTTCTGAAACTGCTTATCAAGCTTATGTTTCTGTAGTCTCTGTGGAAATGAGATTGGAGGTATATATGCTTTGGCAAGAGTGGTTGCCTTCACCTGCGAACTATCCGGTAACTTAATTTAATTTTCCTCTAAGGTTTTGTTTGACTCATCTGCTTTCTCCTTGCCTGATGTAAGTGCATTTTCTATGACAATTGTTGGTCGCTTTACATGTATTTCGGGTAGATGAACTCCACTACATATAGTGATTTCTCTTACTTTTTCCCTAAGATTAGTCTCATTATTGCTAGACAAAGTTCCATGAGTTATGCCTGATAATGCGGCTACTATCTGTCCCACTTGCTGTTCTATGTTTTTATTGAAGCCTGTTGATTCTGAAAATTAGTCTCTATCTTGGAGATGTACTGAGATAGCAAATCTTCCAATGATGGCTTTCCCTCTTGTTGTTGCTGATGTTGGATTGCTGATGGCCTGTTCTGATTGTTTCTTCCTTGTCCTTGCCTCTGATTGTTTGACCATGAAAAATTTGGATGATTTCTCTATCCCGGAGTATAAGTGTTGGAGTAGAGATTGTTTAGTTTTTTTGAAAAGTTCTATGCGTAGGTAATCTCTTCAGGCTGAGTTACCGAACTAGCATATGATATTTTCCCAAAGGAACTTGGAGGTGTTTACCTTAGTTATCTGGGCCAAGGGTTCCGCATCAACCCACTTTGTAAAGTAGTCAATCGCGACTATGGTGAAGCAGACATTTCCCATACCTCTCGGCAGTGATCCTTGAAATCAACTCCCCATTTGGCAAATGGTCATGAACTCGATACTACTGTGAGCTCTTACGATGACTACCTTTGTACATTAGAGAAACGCTGGCACTCGTCACACTTACGCACAAATTGTATTGAATCCTTTTTAGGGTGGGTCAGTAGTACCCCTATCTAAGTACATTATGTGCCAACGTTGGTCCTCCTGAATGATTGCCACAGACTTCCTCATGTATTTTCCTTAGGATATAGTTCGCTTATTCCCCCTTCCCCACAAGAAGGGAGATGAGAAACCCTGTTTATATGGCACAATGAGTTACCATTCTCCTAAATCGGTGAGCCTCAACTTTGTCGCTAGGCAGGATCTATTCTCTGAGGAATGTGATAATGGGTTGCATCTAAGCCAGGGTGCCTCGATTTACATCACCTTTTCTCCTGCCACGATTGAAGGTTCAGTCAGGTGCTCAATGGGGACCAAGTTTTGAATCTTTACTGCTAGCCAACTTAGCCAAAGGACCGGTGTAAGTGTTCTCAAGAGGGAGAATTTGTGTTAATTCAAATCTTTCAAAGTTGGGAAGGAAGTTTATGACCAATTTGAGGATGCTGCCATACTTTTATCTCTAGCCGAGAAGTTGCCATTGACATAACTTACCACCAATTATGAGTCACTATTGATCAGCAACCTTCTTACTTGCATCTTATTTGCTAAACGGAGGTCGGTTAAGTGTGCCTCATATTCAGCCACATTGTTTGATACCTTGAATCTGAACCTCACAGTGCAATTTAACCTATGACCTTTTGGACTTTCCAACACCACCTCGACCCTTGAACTAGATTCCCCCGACGATCCACCAACAAAGAGATTCTAGGTAGGAGGTTCTGTCGGTTCCATATTTACGTCCATTTCGAGAGCTTGGCGAACTCGACAAAAAAGTCTGCAAGAGCCTGACCTTTAATCGAAATCCTCGATTTAGACATTATATCGAACTTACTGGGATCAACTGCGCATTTTAACATCATTCCTGAGGCGTCTGGCTTCTGAAAGACTTGCTTAAACAGGAAGTTCATTAGCATATTAATGCTATGAGTTTGGAAGTATGGCCTTAACTTTTAAGACGCGGTGATCAAGGCCAGGGCGAGCTTTTCCATGTCGGGGTAACGTACCTCTGCTGGTAATAAGGCCTTTCTTATGTAATAAATGGGAGTTGGGGTGTATCTTCGTCCTTTATAAGAACCGAACTGACAGCATCATCAGATACAACTAAATAGAGTAATAAGGGCTAGCCAGCCTTAGGTTTGGATGAAAATGAGGTTGTTCGAGGTGAACTTTTAGTGCTTGGAATGCTTCTTCACACTCCGATGTCCATATGAACATCTTTCCCCCTTTGAGAATCTTAAAGAATGGAATGCACTTGTCTATGGCCTTCAAGTTAAAGAGAATGAGTGATGCCACCCTGCCAATAAGTCTTTGCACCTTCTTAAACTTCTGTGGCAATCTCATTTCGACTAAATCCTTGATTTTTTTTCTGGATTTGCCTCAATTCCTCTCTGATTCACAACGTACCTAAGGAATTTTTCGAAACCACGCTGAATGCACATTTGAGTGGATTCAACCTCATCTTGTATCTTCTCAGAATTTGGAAGGCAGCATCCAAGTAATTTTTATGATCCTTTGCTTGGAAGCTTTTCACCAACATGTCATCCATGTAATCTTCTATCGTTTTGCCCATATACTAGCGAACATTTTGTTCACCAACCTTTGTAGGTAGCTCCAACATTTTTCAATCTGAAAGGCATTACCCTATAACAATAAAGTCATCTATACGTGATAAAAGAAGTGTTGTCCTCGTCCGCAGAGTGTGTGAGGATTTGGTTATAACCTGAATAAGCGTCCATAAAACTCAGTAACGTGTGCCCTGCGGTAGAGTCTACCAGCTGTCTATCCTAAGAAATGGAAAACTATCATTGGACATGCCTAATTGAGGTTTGAGAAGTCAACGTATACTCTCTATTTATCATTGTGTTTCTTTACCAACACAGAATGCACATTTGAGTAGATTCAACCTCATCTTGTATCTTTTCAGAATTTGGAAGGCAGCATCCAAATGATTTATATGATCCTTTGCTTGGAGGCTTTTCACCAACATGTCATCCATGTAAACTTCCATCGTTTTGCCAATATACTAAGCGAACATCTTGTTTACCAACCTTTGTGGGTAGCTCCAACATTTTTCAATCTGAAAGGCATTATCCTATAATAATAAAGTCCTCTATCCGTGATAAAAGAAGTGTTGTCCTCGTTCGCAAGGTGCATGAGGATTTGGTTATAACCTGAATAAGCGTCCATAAAACTCAGTAACATGTGCCCTGCGGTAGAGTTTACTAGCTGGTCTATCCTAGGAAATGGAAAACTATCATTGGACATGCCTGATTGAGGTTTGAGAAGTCAATGTATACTCTCCATTTATCATTGTGTTTCTTTACCAACACCAAATGCACATTTGAGTAGATTCAACCTCATCTTGTATCTTCTCAGAATTTGGAAAGCAGCATCCAAGTGATTTATATGATCCTTTGCGTAGAGGCTTTTCACCAACATGTCATCCATGTAAACTTCCATCGTTTTGCCAATATACTAAGCGAACATCTTGTTTACCAACCTTTGTAAGTATTTCCAATATTTTTCAATCTAAAAGGCATTACCCTATAACAATAAAGTCCTCTATCCGTGATAAAAAAAGTGTTGTCCTCGTCTGCAGGGTGCATGAGGATTTGGTTATAACCTGAATAAGCATCCATAAAACACAGTAACGCGTGCCATGCGGTAGAGTCTACCAGCTGGTCTATCCTAGGAAATGGAAAACTATCATTGGACATGCCTGATTGAGGTTGGAAAAGTCAATGTATGCTCTCCATTTACCAATGTGTTTCTTTACCAAGACAAGATTGGATATCCACTTCAGATCGGTGGCCCCCCTAATGAAACAATTTTTTATCAACTGTTTAACCTCTTCCTTCAAGGTTTCGTACTCCTCTGCATTGAATGCTCTTCTCTTCTGTCTATGTGGAGCTTGGTTTGGATCAACCCTTAAGTAATATAGCTAAACTTCGGGTCTATTCCTACCATATCTTCATGTTTCCATGAAAAGATATCAAAGTTCTTACGCGGACAATTCTTCAACTCCGCTTTCAATTGTCCTTTCAAGTAACTTCCTACCTGCAGAATTTTTTAGCTGCCTTGAGGGTCCACAGAAAAACTCTCTAACTCCTCTATTTGGCTAGTTTATGACTCTGACACAATGATTCGGGGGTCTTGTTCGTCCAGCGCAGCCTTTTCAGGATAACCTTTTCCAAGGGCTTCCACCATCTCGATATCTTCCCTTTGTGTAGGGATCTGCCCTTCTTCAGGGCTGATCTCCTCGGTATCTAAAATTACCATATTGAATCCCCCGGGCTCGGCCTGTTTTAGAGTGTTGATGTAACATTCCCGTGACCCTATCTGATCTCCCTGAACAGTATCTATCCCTTGTTTTATATGAAACTTCATGCACAAATGATGGACGAAGGTCACGACGTACAGCTCCTTCAAGGTTGGTCTCCCTAAAACTCCATGATACACAGACCAGTGATGGACCACCAAGAATTCCATGAAGTGGTTAGCTACAAGAGGTTGCGTTCCCATTTCAACAGCTAGAGTGATCCTTCATCTCGGAATAATGTTGTCCCCGTTAAATCCATACAAATAAGGGGTCATAGGAGTGAGTTCGTGATACACCACCATCTTATCATAGGTAGAGCCAAATAAAATATTCAACGAACTGTCATTTTCTACAAGCATGCACTTCAACCCTTTTTTTTCCCCCACGACTCTTACTGCTAATGCATCGCAGTGAGGGTAGTGTACACCTGGCCGCGTCTTCCTAAGAAAACGTGATGGCCTCTACGGGTCTACCCCCTTGGTACAAATTCACTATATAGCTGGTCAAAGTTGGACCCTTAGTTTCCCTTGTGTAGTTCTTCTGTGCATTTCGAGATTCGCCTTCCACAAGTGTTCCTCCAATAATTATATCTCCCAAACAAGCATGATATAAGTTGCAACGGGATGATCCCTCATGGATTTCTGTTCACCCCTAGCCTGTCCCGATCATCATTGATGCCATGTCTGGGTAAATGTCGCCTCATCTCGCCTCTCCTATGCGAGTTCGACCTACAATACCATCCTGAAAGTGACCTCTCCTGCTGTGGGGATTACTTCTTTCAGCGGAACAGGGGACCTCCCAGTATTCGCTCATGTTATGTCCATAGAAACGGTGGAAACTACAATGGTCCGCACCTCATCAAGGGGCTTATTTCTAGGCTATCCACCCTTTCCCCTATTTCTAGGGTTAGAGGGTCTCTTAGGTATTCTTGCTTCAACGTTGCTACCGGACCCAACATTTTCATAAGCCAATATAGGTACAAAATTTAGAGTCGTCGTGGCCAATGTCTATCCCAAAGTGGGGG
Source organism: Fraxinus xanthoxyloides (assembly GCA_903798325.1). Taxonomy (NCBI): domain Eukaryota; kingdom Viridiplantae; phylum Streptophyta; class Magnoliopsida; order Lamiales; family Oleaceae; genus Fraxinus; species Fraxinus xanthoxyloides. Next base: position 1,237 of record CAIGRL010170433.1, on the reverse strand, counting down.
CTACGGTATATACCTAGCTTGGGTCCATTGTTGGTTTACCAAATGCGACGTGGATCTTCTCCCCATTTGCCTTTGGGGTGGGGAAAGTTTTTGTGTTGTCCTATTTCAATGATCAATCATTTTCTCATTGACAATCTCAACTCTCATCATCTCTACCAACTCGTTGTAAGTGGCAAGGTTTTTACTTCGGACATCTCTCCAAAATAGTATGTTCATGTTCAATCCTCCTTTCAAAGCTAAAATGGCTTCTTTGTTCGTGACTTGCTCGTTATTTCATTAGTAAAGCGAGCTAGGTAGTTTTTCAATATTTCCCCTATTGGTTATTTCATATCTTGGAGATGCTGGATCAATGTCTCTCCCTATTTTTAGAAAATATTAGTTCAAAAATGCCTCTTTGAGGTCAGACCAGCTCTTGATGCTGAGTGGCATCAGCCTGCCGTACCATACTTCGACTGCTCTACCCAATGTAAAGTGAAAAGCTTGGCATTTCAAAGTCGGTGATACGGCTCTGAAACTCATGTGTGTTTTATATTTGTTGAGGTATTTCTATGGATCACCTTTTCCCTCATATTTAGGAATTTTAGGATACATGGGAAAACTACAAAGTTCTTTGGAGAGGGGAAGGTTATCATCATCGTCGTTAAGCTCATAAGACAGGCATGGTCCATCAAAATCATTCTCATCCGCTGAGTAACAAGGTGAAGGTTGGGACAATCCTCCTTGATTTTCCCAGTTCATCAGACATCGCCTTTCTTGCATGTTCCTAGGATGGGAAGCCTGAACTATTTACCTCTGAACTTCTTCTTACGATCGAGCTATTTGATGAGAAGATTGATTCATATTCCTAGGTGTTTGTCCAATCCGATCAAACACACTCACGGACCTTTGAGGAGGCTCTTCATAATTTAGGGAAAAATTGCCCTCTCTGGCTTAAATGCTATCGACATGGCGCCCGGAGGCGTAATTAGAGGTGACACCCACCTGCACTTCTCTTTCCACAGTAACCTTTCTTCTTTGTCGACTTAAATGGGTTCCATACTGTTCTTTTTCCCCTGCGATAGGGGTGGTGAGGCATTTGGAAGTAATTATGTTGATCCCGAAAATTGACCCAAACACGTGGCCAACAAAATTCTTCCACGTAAGCTCCTTTCTGTATGTAGCAATACAGCGTTAGTCACTCATGATCTTTTTCGGTGGGGGTGGAAATGACCGTAAGCACTCCGATATGTCAATGGAG
>CAIGRL010170422.1:0-13016 GCA_903798325.1 Fraxinus xanthoxyloides | reverse complement strand
AAAATAAATTCTAAAATTTGACGGGAAATGTCGTAGCGACACAACTTTAAAATTTATATTTTAAAATTCGGGTCGCTACAAAACTGACCCGGGAAAAATGTCATTGGTGATCAATCTTTCACTTACATATGGTAATAGAGCATTGGTGTGAGTTTTTCAAACCAAAAGTCAATCTAAAACGTTTGAGATCGAGATTTTTCAAAGAGACCAAACTTGCAATCACTGATTTCGACCAAAACCAGCCATCAACCAGACAAATGGAGGCTAGACTCATTCTCAACAGACAAAGGCGTTCCTTCTTGTGTAGTGTGTTGAGGCGATGATGGCCAACATTAGTGATTCTAGAAGAGCTTCCTTCGATCAGGTTGTTCGTTTGATCATTCTAAACATACTGATACCGTTAATTTTGTGTTTCGAGTTGTACGATGGATTTTGGACGATTTTGTCCATCAATGTTCGGCTTGCGATCATTGGTCAATTGCATTAGTATATTTGTTGAAACTTTAGGGTGAATAGTGATGGCCCTAATGCAGCAGATTCACATCTCTCAATTTTTAAAGACCTTCACATGCGGTCCTCTCTGGTAAATTGATTTATCCCGTTTAACTTTTCAACATTATTGAGTCACCGTGTAGAGTGACAATATAATTGGGGTTATCATGTGGGATAACTGTTGCTAGTTGTTTGAAATTAAGAAATACTTGCTCTTACGTGATTGGTAAAATCAATTTATTATCTTTGTGATACACTGTGTGTGAAACTGTTTGATTGACATATCTATTTTGTTGCACTATTAACACTAATAGAATACCTAAATCTTACCTGTTCGATCATTCCTTGATATTGAGATCACAAATCACACGAAACCTTGAGCATCTAAAACGGTGTATAATATCTATGACCATAAGACTACTTTTTGTGGATTAATTATGATTCTGTACATTTTTTATTGATTTGTCAAAATGACAACTCACAATTTTGATTTGATAATTTTTGACGAAAAATGTGATTTTTCAATTTGATAACAAAAAATGAGTGGTATTTTGATTTAACAAAAAGCTTCAAAAGACATTGAAGGCAATTTTTCTAGTGATTTTACAAAAGAACAAAAAGAAGAAGTTGATGAGTTTGTTTACACTTCAATCATTTTACATTTGTCTGACACTGTGTTGCGAAAAGTGGGTAAACCTAAAACCACTAAAGAACTTTAAAAAAATTGGAGGACTTGTATTTGCTCAAATCTATTCCGAACAAACTTTAATTACTTAAAACGTTTTTTTCGTTTTAAAATAAATCCTTCAAAAGATTTTGATGAAAATTTAGATGTGTTTAATAAACTTATTCAATATATTGTTAACTATGAAGAAACGGTCTCTGGAACCTACAAAGTATAATTTTGCTTAATTCCATGCCTAACACTTATAAGGAAATTAAAAATGCACTTAATTAGGCAATGATACCTTGAAGCATGAAATTGTCTTTGATTCACTTAAAAGAAATGCTATGGTTGTGGGAATACGAGGTATTTTATAAAAGATTGTTATAGAGAGAATGGTAAGCTAAAGGGTAAAAAGAGAGATGAAGTAAATGTGTTGTCTTCTACTTCCAATGTAGATCATGGTGAAGTTTATATTATTACAAGTCCTATTGTTTATACTGTTGAATTGAATCAAACTGCTAATTCTCGTTTGCATGAGTGGATATTTGATTTCGGTGCATCTTTTCATGTGACATCCATAACAAAAGGATTGGTTTGGAAACTTGTATGACTCAAATGATGGGCATGTGTAGCATATGTGACAACTTTGCTTATACTGTTGCTAATTGGTCATACTACTTTGAAGTTTGACATTGATTTTGTATATATTTTAAAAGATGTTAAATACATTCTTGAACTGTATAGGAATTTAATTCTAGTAGGGTGACTTGAGAAAATTGACTTCTCTAGTAAAATTGGAAATGAAGTTTTGAAAATGATTAAAGGTGCACTTTTTTCCATCAAGGAAACAAAAAAAAATGATATTTATATCACTATTGACTAAAAAACTGATAAGGGGTTTAAATTCATCTATATCGTCTTCCAAAGCCAATCACACACATAAATAGCACAATAGACTTGCACATGTAGGCATTAAGGAGCTTAAACTTCTTAATGAAAATGATGCTTTTGGTAATGATTGTGTGTTTGATTTATCACTATGTGATCATTGTGAGCTTGGCAAATATCATAGAACTTCTATCTCTAGGGATGTTCATAAACTAAAGGCATGCTTGGATATATGCATTTAGACTTATGGGGTTTTGCTAGTAATCCCATCTCGAGTGAAAATAGATACTCCTTGTCTAGATCATTACACGAGAAAGCTGTGGATTTATCTTTTAAAAGATAAGTTTAACACTTTCCACAATTTTAATAACTGGAAAAGACAAGTTGAGAATCAAACTGGCAAAATGATTAAGTTCTTGAGAACTAATGATGGCCTAGAGTTTCGTAATACTAAATTTGACAATATTTACAAAGAGAATGTAATAACAAGGCATAAGATGATTTCTTACACTCTCTAGCAAAACATGGTAGCAGAAATGATGAATAGAACTATACTTGATAAAGTGCGATGCGTGATGTTAATTCTAGTATTCCCAAGTCATTTTGGAGTAAAACTGTTATGACTGCTTATTATTTGACAAATTTGACTCATTTGTTGCTTTGAATGGCGATACTTCTTGGAAAATGGTATGGTAAGTTATGTGATTATTTATACTTAAAACTTTTGGACGTGCTGCATTTTCTCATCAGAGTGAGAGAAAGCTTCAACTTAGAGCTAAAAATTGTATTTTTCTAGGTTACCTTGAGGTTGCCAATGGTTACAGGTTATTGGACCTAAGCCAAAAGGTGGTTAAAATCATTGTGAGTAGAGATGTCACTTATAACGAGGGTGAGATGCCTTGCCTTAAGACTGAATTTGAACCTATGAATGAAGAAGAATAAGGGTGAAGACAGAGATCAGTTGAAGGAGGAGTTAGGAAAACTTAACACATTAGTCTTACCACCTAAAATGAGTGGAGACTTAAGTTCAACAACCAGAGGTGGAGAATGAAGATGAAGTTGTGATAGAAGAATATCTTGAGGAAAGAAATTACTTAGTAGATTATAACTTAACTAGGGATAGAGTGAGAAGACAAATGAGAGAGCCTAGAAGATTCGGATATGAGTTCGAATTAGTTTTTGCTCATAGGTTTTTAAGGTTAAGAAGGATACTAGTGCATCTGAACTCGCAAGATTTAAAGCAAGGTTAGTGGTTAAGGGGTACACGAGAACGAGGGTATTGATTATAGCAAGAAATTTTCACCAGTTGTTACATACACTACTTGAAGGTCGTGGTTGCATTGATTGCACATTTTAACTTGGAACTTGAGCAACTTGATGTAAAAATTGTTTTTTTGCATGGTAAATTTGATGAGCAAATCTGTATGAATTAATCAATAGGTTTTAAAAGCAAATTAAAACTTGATCATGTGTGTTTCATGAAAAGGTCTTTGTATGGCTTGAGGTAGTCACCTAAACAGTGGTATAAAATATTTGATTCTTTTGTACTTACTATAGAGTTTTAAAGGAGTAAGTTTGTTCGTTTCCTGTATTTCCAACATAATGTTGCTAATAATGAATTTTATTGCTCTATGTGGATGATATGCTCTTAATTGATTCATTGCCTAAGTGGATAAGTAAGATAAAAATAAAGTTGAATGATGAGTTTGCAATGAAAGATTTAGGTAAAGTTAAAGAAAATCTTAGGTAAGGAAATTGAAAAATATAGGTCAAGTTTTGCATTGTTTTTGCATCAGTCTTCTTATGTTTCAAAGGTACTGAAAAGATTTGGCATGCATGATTGCAAATTGGTCACATTAACTTTAGCTAATCAATTTGTTTTAAAAGATTAGGCTCCATGTAATGAAAAGGAAATAGAATAATGAATAGGATTCCATATTCTAAGGTGATTGGATCTATTATGTATTCGATGGTTTGCATTAGACCAAATTTAGCTTTTGCTGTTAGTACTCTTTGTATGTACACGTCTAATTCGGGACTCGAGCATTGGGAAGCCTTAAAGTAGATGTTAAGGTATTTGAAGGAGACTAGTGATGTAGGTCTTAAGTTTGGTCTTAGTAAAGAAGAAGCGAAACTAAAAGGTTTTATAGATGTGGACTATGCTAGGGATAAAGATAATAGGAAATTGACTTCTTCCTATGTGTTTACTTTGTCTAACTCTTGCATTATTTGGAAATCACAGTTACAACACATTCGCACTATCCACAATAGAATCATAATTGCTAACATTGAAACAATTAAAGAGGTTTTGTTGTTTAGGGGTTTGTTTCATGAACTTTTTGTTTTAAATGAATATGTATTAGTATATTCAGATAGTCAATTTTCTATACATCAATGCAAAAAAAAAAAACTTCACGTGCGTACCAAGCACATTGATGTTAGACTACATTTCTTTAGAAATATTGTATCAAAAGAGGTGACAAGATTTGGAAAAATCTCCATACACAATATAACCCCCCGTACATGGGTACTAAGGTGTTGCCATTAGTGAAGTTTAGAAGGAATCGGTAGAGGTAAATAATTTTCAATTTTATCGGTTTTCCTTTTGGAATTGTCACTAATGGGTGATAATGTTCTCTTTCTAGGTTCTTTAATACCAATGTGGAGGTTTGTTGGGCAAACTGTAGTCAAACAACCTCCCGGACGGTGATGGTAAATCAATATAATTTACTCAGTGGACATCGACTAAATGATTGAACAAAAGTCAACTTTTCAATGAAACGACCTGACTCTAAAGTTATTTGAGCCATTGGAAGTAACTTAATTTCATTAGAGTTGATCATGGCCCATTTCCTCGCTTCTTGGACAACTTATAAGTTTTGGCCCATTTATTGACCTACTTACCCATTTGGACTTGGCCCATCACTATACCAAATATGTGTCTTATATATGTTGCCTCCTTGCTTGTTTAACATACGATGCAATTTATTGGCTCCTCCTTGAGAGAAAACATCGGCTGCTATTTGTAACTTGCTTTTGCCATTTTTCTTTTCTTCTTTTTTTCCTTAGTGGCTGCTTCTGTGATTGCTATTACACCTTCTTGAGTATGTCCTTTTGTGGGCAATACTAAAGCAGCCGATTGAGAATAGCTAATGTTTTGGGTCGTGATTGATTCAAATTGATCCTTGGGAAAAATGCCGTTGGTGATCAATCTTCCACTTACAAACAATAATTGGTCTGATACAACATCACCTGGATTTTAAGTTTGGAAAGAAAGATGGAAAACTATTTTGAATCTTGAATCACTTCAATGGTTCTTGATGATTGTTCTTAATTATCATTCTTCTTCTTCTTCCAAATCCAAGCAAAGATGTTTAAGTTGATCATAAAATGGACGTTTTGCATCAAAAGATTCTCTAAAGCTTGTAAGAAATATTTAATATGTCTCCAGTGGCTTCTCGTAGAACCCTTTGAACGGTAGATGAAAATTGCATTTATAGCCCTTAGAACGAGGTTAAATCTCGTCCCCTAATTGCATTTCAGGTAGAGGTTGAATCAAAATAGGAAAAAAAATACTTTTTATCAAAACTAGAACTCATTATGATCGCATGGTGTTGATCTTGATATTGTTGGTGGAAATTTTCATCATTTGTAAGCTAACAACGATGTGGTTGTAATTTCAACTCAAAACTTTTGCTTCTCATTGAGTTTGGGACCAAAATTCCCTAATCGAGTTCCTTCCTTTTTTGCATCATGGTCCTTCATCTTTTAATCTTTGATCCTCCTCATTCCACAAATACCGATTAACATAATTTGATGGAAGTTTCAAAACTTTTCAATTAAGTTCTCAAGCTTTTCAAATGTAGATTTAGCTCTCAAAAACTTATTATTCTCATCTGATTGCTACATTAAAGCTTATTTTTTATCACTTGCAGTTCTATGATCTTCAATTGCTCTAAATAGATTCCAATTAGATTCACAATCACTTTTCTTCAGTTGTACCCAAGTTGAGGATTTTCTACAATTAGCATATTTAAGTTAAATTAAGCAAATATTCGATCAATTAATCATAAGTAATCAAGTTTAAAAGTTCAAATAAGTGAGCAAAATACACATATTAAAAAACCTAAAAATTTAACTCACGTTCACCCTGAGCAAGATTGTCTACTGAATACACATTCAAACAAATAAAATCAGTGTGTTTAAATAACTTGACGTATTCGCCTCAAGTATTAAAATTGTTTGACAGCTTGCAAAACAACCATAAGTAATGCTACCAAAATAATTTTTCACTTATTTAATGTTCATCTATGTTTATGGGTACATAGTCAATTCAATTAGCATAAATCTTTAGGTTTGTTATTTCACGACTTTCAATAGTTAAACATTTCATTTCTGCCCGTAAGATGTACACCACAAACTTATTCATCAATCATACACTAGAACGCTTGTTTTAAGGCTGATTTCACAACATTCAGGGGCTGTTTTCTTTGTATTTCAATTTTGTATTTTGAGTTTTGAATTCATTTTGAATTTTGTGCTTTAAGTGTCCATTTTGAGATTGTTGAAAATGTGTTCTTTTTGGTATTTTGAAAAATTATTTCGAAAATACCCAAAGCGTGTTTTGAAAATTTTGGTTTGATTATAATTGAAAACACTCAAAACGATAAATTTTTCAAAAATAGGAAAGAGAACGCGTTTTCACTGTTTGGGAAAACCGAAAAACAGAAAACGATTTGAAAACGGTAAACAGAATAGACCCTCATTTTTTCCCACTCCAGTTTGTTCGATTTTACCAATTCAAAGGAACTATCTTTATAAGTGTTAATTTATCATATATTTGAGTGTCTCAATATCTCTAAGCTTCAACTAGGTTAATAACCTTGCGAGAAATCTAGATTCCCAAATTAAATGTCCAAAGCCCTCTTAGCCCTAAAGAGAGTCCCTTACTTTGGCACTCGAATTGGAAATTGGTTGAACAGTGGAAAAAGACGCCATTTCATTCCCTTGCCTAGGAAGTAGGGACATATCTCCCTTCCCCACCCTCTCCCGCCCTCCAAAATAAAGATGTTAGCAGAGAATAGAGGCATTACCTATTTTGGATAGAGGATTGCAAAGATAATCCTACCACCTTTAATCATCTAGTGTGTTTTATTAAGTAGGAGACTCAAGTAGAAGATATGATTCACCTCCACTACAAGAGGAGGCGCCGACCCCTAATGGCTAAAGTAAGTTGTACAAGTAGTAGATCACGTGGCTTTGCATGTAATTTGAATTTGTTTCTCTTTCCCAACTTGTAACAATTTCGAATTTAATCAAAGCCTTTTCATCAGGTAGGTGCCACCTATTTTTTGCTCAAATCTCTCAAAGAGTATCTAACAATATTGGCCATCTATAAAACTTCTTCTCTTCAAGGCTAGCACCAAACCTTCATTGGTTGATGTGCAACTCAGAATTTTCTTATTGTCGAGGCTATATATAAGACCTCTTCCCTTTAAGGTCATTTCCTAAGCTCTCATTACTCAAAATTTAACTTGCAATAGAAATCACTTCTTAGCCCCCATATTCATATTCTCATGGAGAAATTCACCACAAAAACATGATCGTTATATCAATTATGCGACCAAACTCAACTATCTCTCCATGAGAATAATGCATCCCAATTATTTTTATTATGTGGTCGGACCCAACCACCTATAAGAACAATGCGTCCCTATAGTCTTTATATTAATTAAGTCGTCGAATCTGGCAACAATTTTAAAAGATGATTGATTACTTGTAACCTCAACAGAAGAGACAAGTTATTTTTCCTAAGAGAAACTTTCCTTCTTAACTTGAACATGCCACCTCTCTACTCATTGATGTAGCTAATAAGTTAACCCTAGGTCCAATCAATTTTGGATATAAGCACTTTTAATATATATAATTGATGCATATTTATGACAAGATCTATTAGTTAATTGAATTAATATTCTAATAAATTATATAATAGAATCCGTAGATTCAAATCTTGGTTAATCACAAGGAGTTGTGATTGTGATATACAAATTATATATGATTGAATCTTAAATCGTCCATGATCATATGTAATAACGAGATACGGATATCTTTATTACGAATAGACCATCGTGTGTGTCATTTCTTACTTCTAAAGTAAGTAGCTGATTTCACAAACTAAAGTGTGGTGACATTTGAATGAACACGTGAATGTCTTGTTATAGAACAAAATATTGAAGACCCGCTGGGAGATTTTACATAGATAACTATCTGAGTGTCAGTGGTTAATCTCTGACGTTCAGTAGTATAATTGTTCCTTTGATTTGAAGTCATCATAGTGCTTTATATAAGGACAGTTATACTTTGATGATATTGGATGTTGCTCTGACATATGTCGTCAATACAACATCGTTTGGGTATGTTAGAATCATATGAAGGTCGTGAATGATCAATAGAGGATTCGTCACTCTTAGATAGTAAGATATTATGATCTACATTTCATTCCGTTAAGTTGATAATGAAATCCTTGGCTAATGTATTCTCATAAGTCGAAAAAAGTTTTCAACTTATATTGAGGGTGTTTGACACCCATTTTTTTGAGAATATAATTTTTGGAATAGTGATTGATGGGAGAATGTGTGGTGGAAAAGTTATGTAAAATTTTAGATTTGTGTGTAATATTATTTTATTGGAAGAATGTGTGGTTGAAACGAAAAAAGATAAAAAAAAAATGAGAATGGGTGCCAAACAGAGGCATTGACTTAATAGTGGGATGAAAGATATGATCGATAATTGAAATTGACACATATCCATATCTCATAATTGATCAGATCATATTGACGAATGAATTATAGTTTCACGGTAAACGAACAAGTTTGATTTTGTTATACCACGTGACATTTTTCGTTATATGTATTGCCCAGACATATTGCTAGATATCAATTTGGGAAAACAAATGTCAATTGGTGATAAATTAAAAAGGTATTTTAATTTATCGATTTTGATTAGATCAAAATAATAATTTACGTCGTTAAGAATGAGGTTTACCATTAATTAATTGACAAGTGTTGAACAATTAATTAATTAGGGTGCTTGTTAATATGTCCAAATTAATTAATTGGATCAATTAATTCATGGACTGAATTAAGTTAATTTGATTTATTAAATATTGGATCGAGTTGAGCTTAAGAGACGGGCGAAACCCGCTTAAACTAGTATTAATAAGTCATTAGGGTTTCAAAAAAGTAAACATAACACAATTCATATTCTTGCTAGCACAAGAAAAGAGAAACCATAATTCTCTCATTGTTGTTCACTGTGTGTATTTCCATTGGAGGTTGATTAAGTGGATAGTTGTGGATTTCAATTTGTGATTGTTCGTATTCGAGAATCAGCAAAGGAATTTGTTGAATTAATCAAAGGTATAATTATTCTAAACACAGTTTCTATTCTATCTAAATACAAAGCAGATATGTTGTGGGAATTGAAATTTAATTTATTTTTCAGCTGTGTATGTCAAGTAAATTCTCAACAGTGGTATCAAAGTCTACTTTGTGTTTGTTCTAGTTGTTATGCATGTTTGAGCAATCAAATATTAATTCTTGATTTCTTGTTTCTAGCAGTTATAAAAAAAATATGAATGTAAAGGCAGTGGTGGCGATTGTCGCAATGGTCGGCGCTCGTTGTTGCTTCAAGCTACAGTTTACACCAGCGAGCCACTAACGCGGTCCCAAGATATGCGTCGGCTACTATCGACGTCAATAAGAAGAAAATTAGGGTAAAGATCAGGTGTGATGATTTTGGGGGAAGGAGGGCCTCCTTGCAATTTGTGAGATTGGAGGCTCATGTCTGCAATTTAATTTTACGGGTCATGGTGTATTTTAATAGAAATGGGCTTCTTTACAATTTGCGAAATTATGAGGCATTGTGTCTAATTTTAAAATGGGTCAAATTGCAAGTTTTCAAAAGGTGTTTTGAATTCAAATGGTTTTAAATTGATTTTCAAATGGGTTTTGAGCTATATTATCAATTTTAACTAGAATTCTAATTTTGACCCAAATTAAAAAAAATAAAAAATAAAAACGACGACTTTTTATATTATTGTTAACATTGGATTTTAACTTAAATATTAAAATTTGACCTTAAATTGAATTTTACTTTATTTAGACGTTGTATCATAAATTAAAAAGTTAATTCAATTGGAATTAGAGTTGGACTCTAATTTAGTATTTAATTAAAATTTAATTTTTATTAAATTATCTACCTTAATATATTTTTAAAATTAGAGTTGGACTCTAATTTGACATTTAATTAAAATTTGATTTTAATTGTTTCACAAAAATTTCCCTGGAATTAGAGTGGACTCTAATTTGGTATTTAATTAAAATTTGATTTTAATTAAATAAGCTCGTCCTAATTTCTTGAAATTAGAGTTGGATTCTAATCTTTGTATTTAATTAAAATTTGATTTTAATTGAATTCAATCTTCTTAAGTTTTGAAATTAGAGTTGGACTCTAATTTGATATTTAATGAATTTGATTTTAATTAAATAGTTATGCCCTGTAATTGTCGATATTTAATTAAAATTTGATTGAATTAATTTAATTCGCTAATTAAATTTATTGATTAATTAATTATTTAATTGTTCTGATCTATTTGTTTAAATTAGTTTAGACGATTTTAATTACTAGAAATCTGAAATATGTTTGCAAATAATATTATATATTATATAGGAAAACAATTATGTGTTGAGTGTTTTATTAGTGGATGATATTGGACTCGACCATACAGATGTGTTGAATGGTTAGTTTTATTCTTGTTGTTTTATGGGCCTGCGAGCTCTTATTTATTTTGGACCTGTGAGTTCGTTGTAATTTTATGGGCCTACGTGTCCAATGATTTAGGCCTGCATGCCAATTAGTATAGTATTTATGTTGCAATTGGACTAATTGGAAATGCAAGAAGAGAAGGAGACCATAAAGATGGAGCATTGTATGAATCAATGCAATACCCCATAAGAATTGACCAACTAGTCTTTCTTTTTTGCTCAAAAAGACTAGATAGTACAAGTCCATAATCATCCACAATATTATATGTATGTTTATTTACATGTTTGTATAGAGATACAATTGATAATAATATCTATCCAAATATTTTATTAAGGTTTGTTGAGTACACTCAAGGTTTAATATAACAAATGGGATCCTAGCCCATAGAGAGTCAAGTATGGATTCCATAAATTTACATGAGATGGTCATAAATTTGAGTTAAACAGTGGAGCATAATTAATTAAATAAAAGTCCATGTTAAATTAATTGATGCATTCTATATATTATTCTTTTACTTTTTGTCATTTACATTATTATGAGTAACTATATGTATTTGAGAGGTATACTGAATGCCCACAATCAAACCAAATTTTTTTTATTGATACCGCAATCTGAGAATTGTTCTCAATCATGAGAAAATTGTCTTTGAGTAGTCCTTTCCAAAGACACTTGTTGGTGGCTCGACAAAAGGAAGAGGTGGTTGTTATTATAAATACAATGATGACATTAGTACTGCAACATTTGTGATACTTGCGACTATGTCACCTGAGTTACAAAAGCAACATGAAAGTATAAATGCTAAAACATTATTTTTCATCTTATGGTGTTAAATGATGAACAATCACGTGTGGAAAGTTAAAAGATTTCCTAATAATAGGGATGTCAACGAACCGAGCCGAGCAGAGCCATGAGCTGAAATTTGAAGCTCAAGCTCCTCAAGCAAAAATGGTTCGGATTTTTTTTTTGCCCGCGAACGAAAGCTCAACCCGAGCTTTCAGCTCTGGTCTTAGCGGGTAGAGCCAGGCTCGAACCAAGCCACCTCATTTTTTTCGTGATAAATCTAAAATTTATGTAATTTATATAGGTGTGAATTTAAAATCTATTTTTTTAATTTTTTAAAAAAACTTTAATAAATCTCGACTCGGCTTGCTAAATGGCCCATTACACGGGCTGGCTCGGCTAGGCTCAATTCGAGCCAATGCCCCAAAATGGGGCTCAACCCCAGCCTTAACTCGGTGGTCCCAAGCACAAGCCGACTCGGCTCAAGCTTTTTCTGGACTACCCAAGTCGACGAGCAAAGTAAGTTTTTTGGGATGTTAATGTCCTTCGCTGGCTCCGTGACAACAGATACATTTACATACATCCCTACCTAGCAATTATATTAGTGCATAATAGTAGAAGAATCTTCAGCTAGTGCTCATGTGCCGAAGATGTTGACTACTTTGAAAAGTTACCTCAATTGAGCTCAGTCATGAACAATGAATTAAGTATAGACTTGGTTTTGCAATCTCTATCGGAAAGTTATTTATGACTAATTATGAATTTAACATAAATAAATTCAAATGCACACTTATTGAGTTGCTGAACATGTTTAATACTATTAAGCCCAAAATCTATGTTTGTAGTGGACAAATCTTAGTCATATATTTCTCTATAGAAGTCTAAAGGATGCTTTCGGAAAGCAACTAAGATAGCTAAGACAGTTAAAGCGAATAAGGACAACAACAAATCTAATAACTCTTATTATCGTTTTGGAATGATATGTCATTGGAAAGGAAACCACAAGACTATGTCTACTTCATTAACTTCTTGGGTATTGGATACCAGTTATGAATCTCATATTTGTATAAATATGTAGAAACTAAATAGAAATAGATCACTGCAAAAGAGAGAAGTTGACTCGTACATTAAAAATGGGCAAAGGTTGCTGCATTACTTGTAGGAGTTACTTCTTGCCTTTAACTTTAGGCTTAATATTAAATTTAGAGAAATGTTATTTTGTTTTCACCATTACTAAGAGCACTAAATAAATTTCATGTTTGGACATGAATTATTTTAATGTTAAAGACAATTATTGTTACTTTTTATCTTGATAAGATCTTAATGATTATGGTAAATAACAAAATGACATTTATATTTTAAA
>CAIGRL010170421.1:0-10096 GCA_903798325.1 Fraxinus xanthoxyloides | reverse complement strand
AACCCACCTCTGAATCTTGATCTTATTCCTCTCTACAGAATGTAACTAGGTTGTGGTAGGGAGTGGGTGTGAACGAAGACAATAAGTGGTAATAACTACTAACAATTATGAACCGCTGCGATTTGAAAGGGGGAGTAACCGTTAAGAGAAATTGAAAGGGACAGGAGAAAAACTGGTAGTTGAGATATTGAGAAAATTTACAAGATTATATTTTTATAGAATTAATGGCAAAGAAAATTATGTGTTTCCGTGTGTGATCCGTTTATAGGAAGCGTTTCTGCGAATGTGTGTGTGTGTCGACACTGGCTTTAATGCAAGATTGCAGAACAAGTTGGCTTGGCTTTCTTTTACAAAAATTAGATTATTTATTTAATTAAACGCTTTCAGCTTTCTATTAATAATAAAGTAAGAAAAGAAATAAACTATTTTTTTTTAATAATGTTATTCATTTTCAGTGAGATTATAAATACAGTTTAGATAGTTTTAATTTCACATTAACGTCACCTACACTGTGTAACCCCAGGAATGAATAGCATTACTCTTTTTTTTCTCTTTTTCCTAACGTATCATTTAGGTGGGCCACCACGTCATTGTTTGGGGGAATGGACCATAATTGTCCACGCGTACAAGAAATTAAAGAGAGTCCTTTTCACTTTTACTTGACTCATAAATAAATTAGTATCAATGATTGAAGGTAGAAGTTAATTATTTTTAAAACAGTTTAATAACATTCTGTTGAGAAAGTTATCAATTTTTTTTTCGCGGTTGCATAAATAAAAATAAATAAATATGTCGGTAAAAGTTTAAGCACCGATCTTATTCCTTTTAAAACATAACTATTCAATTATTATATTCATTTTCAAAACCACATTCACGTAATAAGATATGCTGCATATAAATTCAAAATGTTTCTACCTTCTCACCAAACTTTTTTTCAAAAAAATTAGTCAAAACATTATTTCTTCAAAATAATGACCATCAAATATGAGCTTAATTTTGTTACAATAATGCCCCCAATTCTAATTGTACAAGGCCCACACGAGCCTATACAACCAGCAAAATTCAATTAGTTATTGAATCTTGTTATATGTACATTAAGCCCCTGTTTGAGTCAAATTATTGTAGAATGAGAATGAAAAATATAGCCGTTATTGTGACTCACACAGGAGATAGAAAAATTGAATTTAAATGTTGATGTGATGGATAACGGTCATATTTTTCATTTTAATGAGATAATAATGTAGATTAAACGGGACCTAAAATTTACATAATTAGTTACATAGTGTCATATGACATTTTACTAGTTTAAAATTTTTATCTTTTGTTTAAAAACAGTAGAATATATAAATTATGACATAAAAACAAAACAAAAAAAAAATCTTAGTTGGATGAACCAAATCTTGTCGGGTGATAGGACGCGTGTCAGTTGAAGTTGCCGACACCTTCAACGAGTCACATTCGCGGGCTAATGTTGACATATGCGTGGAGCCCACTCATCCAATTAACAGTTGTCACTTGGTCTTGTCAAATTCAAGATTTTCAAATGTGGACATATCCGTCCCTAATTCATAATCAAGATTGTCTCAATGGAGTCTTTTTATGTCCAATAGCTTAATTGAGCACCAATCAAAGTATCAAACTAACTAATAACTCCATCCCTCGTATTTATTTAGGTTGATTTTGTTTTCACGCGAATTAAAAAAATAATTTTTAACGAATTTTTTCTTCATATGTTACCCTCATTTAATTATCAATAATTAATAATAAATTATTATTGAAAGTAGTAAAGAAATTGAACGATTCATTTTCGAAAGTATGTATCCTCACATTTGTACAATTTCAAGATTAAGTGAGAAAAAATGGTTATAATTAGACAAATTAAATAACGTAATATTAGTAAGCAAACAAAACAAAATATTCTCAATAAAAAATCAAGACTATAATTTTTACTAAGTCACTGCTAGCTCGACTCGGCTCGTGACCCGATAGAATCGAGCCCCATTTTTGTGCGTAGCTCGAGCCCAAGTCAGCATATATCACAGGCCATTTTACTCTTGCAACGAGTCGAACCTAAAAGAAAAATTTTAAAATAAAAAATAAAATTTTCAAAACTCTAAATTAATAATAATAATAAAATTATTTAGCTGCCTTAGGGCAACAGTGCTGCAAACAAAGCTGACTTGTTATGATAAGCACATACGCTTAAAAGGTAGCTATAAAAATAGAAATAAATAAATAAATGAGTGAGTCGAGGCTCGGCTCAACTCGCTAAGGTCCAAACCGAAAACTTGGGTCAAGCCTAGATTTTTTGATCGAGCAAAAGCTCGGCTTGGCTCTGGTCGAAAAAAGTCCGAATCATTTTTACTCAAGTCAAGTCCGAGCTTCTAATTTTGGCTCAGCTCATTGATATTTTTAATTGAGACAAGAAAATAAGGAAAATCAGTCTATATAAATAAGGCGAAATAAGTATTATTTGCAAATAAATAAGTAAACTCATAGGATGAGTGTCAACAATTTCCTAGCACAAATGCAATCAAAAATTGTTGTTCTACTTTACATGATTAGTGTTCCAAATGACCAAATTACTATACATACATATTACATTATCACTACACTAATTAAAAGAGAGGATGGGTCTTTCATTGTTTACTCATGAGACCTCCTTTTCACACTACAAGTTGATTGCTAATGTTAATTATCTGGTTTGTAATTGATAGAGTTCTGCTTCCCATGTGCTTCTCACTGTTCATTCATGACACTCTTTCCACACCTATAAGCTGGTTAGTATTGTTCAATATGTGGTTTGACAAATATATGTATTGTAATTAACATAAGACCTCATTTTCACAATACAAGTTGGGTATTACTGTTCATTATCTGGTTTGTAATTGATAGTCTTGCTTTCCAGGTGCTTCTCACTGTTCATTCATCACACCTTCTTTCCATACTTATAAACTGGTTGGTACTGTTCAATATCTGATTTAACAAATATCTGTAGTGTAGTTGATAGAATTTTCTCTACTCAAAAAAAAAATATTCCACCAAATAAAATCCTTATTTTCTTCTCTCCAAAAACCTCTCCCTCCAAAATCTACAAAAAAATCAACAGTCTATAATCTTCAAATCGCCACCATAGAAGAGGAAATCTTTGAGGAGAAACAAAAACTATGTGCGCGCGCCAAGGTAAATAATTTGCACATGCTTTCTTAAAAACTATTTACCAACCTTTTGTAATACGTAATTCATATCCTTATCCTTATGATACCGTTTAAATTCTTAAATACGAATAATCACACTTTTGATTAATTCAGATTTTCCTTCGGGCATAGAATTTCTTTGCACATTGATATGAACTTTTCCCCTACATCAGGGTTATAGATTATGTGCGAATATAGTCTCTGCAATCATCATAGAGCATCTTCGCTATCTCTGTGCATTACGGAGACTAACTCTCCTCGATGTGCGAAGTTCAGGAGCTCTGTGCTTTGTAATGTGCGACAATGACGTTCCTTGCATCGCGGAGACTAAATCTTCGTGCATCGCGGAAAGATGAGCTCCGCGATGCACAGAGCTTGTCCACGCGTCATGGAGACTAACTCTCTGCACATTGCGGAGCGATTCTCCACGATACGCGGAGTTGACGAGCTCTGTGATGTACGGAGCTTGTCCAGGCATTGCGGAGAGACTCTCCGCAATGCGTGGACATCGCGCAAAGAGCTCCATCTCCTCGGTGCACACGGAGCTCTCGGGGGACTACATATGCGCGCACTGCGGAGACTATCTCTCGATGCGAGGACATGATCCTCTGCTTGCGTCGAGAGCATTTTCTCTGTGAGATGTTCTCGGTTTCTTTCTATCCCGTTTCTCACTAGCTATTTCATGAAGAGCATCAATGGGGTCGCTTCAAAATTATGCCGAATCCAGAAAGAAAATAAAGAGAAATAGAAATTGTGGAAACTCTAAGTATCCCAAAGTAAATAAGTTTGCACAAATTAAATATCATTTAGTAAGTTTTCTCTGCTTTCTTCAACCCTTTGTAATTCTTATTTGCGTAATTCATTATATTTTCAATGATGAATGTATAATGTTCCCTGTCGTTTCACAATTTTCATCCAAAAGAATGATTTGATGTTACACTACAGTCTTCATAAAAAAAAACAAATGTTATATGTCAGTAGTAATATGGTCTTACAACCATTAGGCATTACTTTTCAATATTGCTTATGCTACTTTTCCAATTATAATTGTTTTAAATTCTGATATGTCTTGCTCTATAGATCGACAAGGTGTACATTAGTTTATCATTGCTTTTGCACCAAAAAATGTGCATCACAAGTCTGTTCAGTTGTTGCTACTGCGAAATTCAAGTAAATAGTAATTTACTCTATTATTTTCATGGATATTTCAAAAACTCCTACTGATGTGGAGCCCAATAGTAGTTACTCTAAAACAAATTCAACATGTACAACTAAGTCTTACAACGCTTTACTTCGCCAACAACGGAATCAAATACAACGATAACAACGAAATAGAGTTAGAAGTGAATGCACTGATCGTTGCAAGAGGGTAACTGATAGTAGGTTGTCTAGAAATAATGACTTCACTTCTCTTCGTACATGTGAATCTCCAACACATTATGCTCATAAGGCTTCCTATTCAAATGAACAAGCGCCAAACTTCTTATCTCCTGAATTAAGATGAAATTTTAACTTATTGAACATATCACTTACTGCATATGTATTACCTATGTGTACATATTGTAAGCATTGTGATGCACAGTAATTCCATAGGAAAGGTAAAGGTTTCTGTTATTCAGATGGAAAAGTTAATTTTTTTGTACATAATTCGCCAAACGAATTGTACATGTTGTTTACTTCTAAAGAAACTACATCTATGGAGTTCAAAAAATTAGCACAAAGTTACAATAATCATTTCGCTTTTACTTCCTTTAGTGTAAAGTATGATAAAGAACTATTCAAAGTCTACAAAGATTCAGAGTTCAAGGACAGGCATATCCTTATATAAATCATCTTATGCCAGGAGATAATAAACCTTCTTATATGCAATTATATTTTTATGATACGAATAATGAACTTGATAATTGTATGAACATTTTAGAAAACTTTGATGAGTTTACTTTGATTAGTTTAATTGAAACTTAAAAGTAAATTCATATAGAAAATTCTTTAGATCTTTATGTGATATACCAAATTTGTAAAATCGTCGAATACAAATAAGATGTGATCCAGGCCTCGACAAAAGAGTATTTAGTACTCCTACAGCATCTCAAGTAACTATTGTATGGGTCGAAGATGATGGAAAAGCAAATATTCATGTTCATGATATTACAATATATGGCTATTCCGGGCAATCACACAAGGTGCATTATTATTATGGTTGTTACGATCCTTTGCAGTATCATCTACTTTTTCCATATGGAGAATCGGGTTGGCATGAAGGCATTGAGAGATGTAGAAGTATATATGTTCAACCTCAACATTTGCCTGACTATGTTGCTTTCTCCAACACTATTACTTCTGCATCTGAAATTATTGAAAAATAGTATAAAGGTTTGCATATATTCTTTTTAGTATACTTTTCCACGATGCAATATAAATTATTATATAATTACTTACAGTATATTTCATTTGTCTTCATGCAGTGCTTCACAGAACAAAAAACCGATCTCAGGTATCTTGTCGAGAATACTATTCATACAAACTACAAATTAGGCTGTCAAGTAAGTCTGCGTTACTTCATACTGGTAGATTATTTCAATAATATGTTGTAGACATGTATATTAAGGTTCAAATGGCTAGATTAGACTATTACCGTAGTAATCAAAAATAAGTTCGTCTTAACTTTATCATGACATAGTATATAGTGTTCAAAATGGAGAAACGAGAGGGTATAAAATTGGAAGCAAATTCATCATTGCACAGTCATTTTACATGTGGGCTTAGAGATATGTTAAGGAGATATGTGGATGCAACGGCTATTATACAATGGTATGAAAAATTAGATATTTTTTTAACTATAACTTGTAATCCGTTAGAAATTATGTAAGAACTTAAGAACAATGATAATACTCAAAATCGTCCTAATCTAATTGAACGTATATTTGAAGTAAAACTAGAAGAGCTAAAAATGATCGGTAAAGTAAAAAAATATTTGGCCCCTTGCGCGCGCGCGCACACACACATATGAATTTCAGAAAAGATGCATTCCTCATACACATTTACCATTAATTTTAAATTGTGGTTATAAAATTTCCTCTGCTCAAGAGGTTGATAGGATAGCATCATGTGGAATGCCGATAAGGATGTACATTCTCATCTTCATTCTATTATTGTTAAACAGAATATGCATGGACCTTGTGGAGACCTTAATCCAAAAAAATATATGTATGAAGGGAAATAGTTATTGTAAAAATAAATATCCTTAATATTTTTGTAATACTACTGTGTTTTGTGATAATTCATATCCATTGTATAGACGTCATAATAATAGTATTTCTAATAAAGTTAGAGGCCAATGTTAGACAATCAATGAATTGTTTCATATAATATTTATTTAAGTGCAAAATTTGATTGTCATATTAATGTTGAAATATGTTAAAGTTGTAAAATATTTGTATATGTATACAAATGGCGTAATCGTATTAATTTTTCTGTCAGAACTAATGAGGGAATTAAAGAAATTGATGAAATTTCTGCTTACCAATCTTCTAGATGGATATCTCCACCTGAATCTATGTGAAATTTTTTTTCTTTCAGTTTAGAAGATATTAGTCCAAGTGTCTACTCTCTACAACTGCATACAGAAAATCAATAATAAGTGACATATGATAAACATGATGATTTATCTATTGTTATTGAGAAAGCAAATACAAAAAGAACAATGTTGACTGGATTCTTTTGAATGAACAAAGCAAATGAATTTGCCTAAACACTTTTATATCGAGATTTCCCAACACATTTTGTTTGAAATACGAATCAAAAGATTTAGACTCCTAGAAAAAAATTGTTATATGGCTTGTTGTTTCCGTTAATCCATCTGAATAAGAACGATATTTCCTAAATGTACTTTTTAATCATATTCGATTGCCAAAATATTTTAATGATTTACGAACTTCAAATAGGGTAATTATTCTGACATATCGAGAACCAACACTTCTACATGGTATGTTGAATGGAGATAATCATTGGGAAAAAAGTATATCCGAAGCTATCACTTATGAAATGCTTATTTCTTTAAAACGTCTTTTTGCTACACTTCTCACACTTTGCAATCATAATAATCCAAGGTTCTTATGGAATAAATTCAAAGTTTATATGATTGATGATTATATGTGTGAAAATATACATGTGGAAGTTGCTGAAGTAAAGGCTCTGCAAGATATTAGTTCTGTTCTAGAATCATTAGGCAAAAATATAAATGACTATGGATTAGTATCATTCTATGTAAATATAGATAAAAATGAAGGGTTGAGAAAAATAGTTGTAGAAGAGACGAAAAATATGGATATTCAAGAAGGTTATGCTTGTGTAGCAATGTTAAACAATGAACAACAGTTTGCATATGATACAATTACAGACAAAGTCAAGTCAAAATATCAAGAGGCACTTTCTTTATTGATGGGTCAGGTAGAACACATAAAACTTTTTTTATACAAAGCACTCTTAGCTAGTGTAAGATCACAAAATTTAATTACATTGGCAACCGCATCCTCTGTTACCAGGAGGATGAATATCTTATTCAAGATTTAAAATTCATTTAGAAACAATTGGCGAAATTATTTGTCCTGTTATCAAACAATTAGCATTGGGAACTTTATTGAAAATGTCTAGATTAATAATTTAGGATGAAGTACCTATGTTAAATCGTTGTACTGTCGAAACTGTAGATAAAATGTTTAGAGATATTATTGATTGTAATTTGCCTTTCAGCGGGAAAGTTGTAGTTCTTGGAGGAGATTTTCACCAAATTTACCCGTAGTACCAAAAGGAAAAAAGGAAGATATTAGGAAGACTAGCTTAGTTTTCTCTAACTTATGACATTTGTATTTACATTTACCATTAGTTCAAAATATGATAGCAAAATTAGATCCCGCATTTTATGATTATTTGTTTAGAATTGGAAATGAAACATGGTAAGAATATAACTGTAAGGGCATTAAACTTCCAAATAATATAATTTTACCATTTGAGGATGAGATTACGTCTTTAAAAAATTAATACATTATGTTTTTCCAAATATAGAAGCATACACTGAAAATTCATATACGATGGTTAATCGAGTTATTCTTATGCTCAGAAATGACAGTGTTAATCATATTAATAAAATTTTAATAGAAGAAATTCGTGGAGAAATTTTTACATACTATGGTTTTGATGAAACAATTGACCAATCAAAATAGAACTATAAGAAGACTTATTGAACAATTTGACTTTATACGGTATACCGCCCCCATGAATTAAACTTTAAAATAAACTGTCATATGATGCTATTGCGAAATATTAATTCTTTCGAAAGTTTATGTAATGGAACACGTCTTACTGTCAAAAATTTGAGAAGAATGTAATTATAGCAGAAATTTCCACTAGTGAATATTCTGGAAAATGTGTTTTCTTACCGAGGATCCCTTTTATACCTCCTAAAAGTGATCAGAACTCAATTTCCAATTAAACCATACTTTGCAATGACTATAAACAAAGCACAATATCAAACATTAGATTTTATTGGCATATATCTTCCGGAATCTTTTTATGTCATGATCAACTTTATGTGGCATTATCTCAAGCAAAAACCAGTATGTCTATCAACATTCTATTGAAACCATCAAACTTAAATAATTTACAGAATACCTGTACTACAAACATTGTATACAAAGAAATCCTTTCGTTTATACATTCATGAGTGTTAAACATTTCTATGAATATTTATGTATGTTCTAAAAGAGTCTAATTTCTTTAGCATTCATTTTATCAATATAATAACAAATCAAGAAAACTGGGCAAACAGACCCAAGGTATGAGAATTCTTTTGACGATTGTTTTTTACATTTTTTTATATATTATTGCATTTGTTATTTCAATCTATTGTTTATTTTGTAAGTCATAACCTCCTTTATTAGTCAAATAACTCATTCTTGAATTCAAGCCCTACCTATTTTTCGGTGTCTCTGAATTAGTAATTAGTCTGATATGATACAGATAAATTTTCATTAATACTAATGTATGTCTTTCCTATATATGGTGGGTTTGGGAACTATATATATTTTCTTTAATTATTACTTCTTTGTATTTGCTGAAATGATTTCATTATCTTTTAAACATTTCTTCTCATTATAAGTTCTTGTCTTCAGGACAACTTCAAAGCAAATCTCAAAGCCATAAAAAATGATACATATCAATTATCATCATAACAGGTGTAATTGATTCCCTTTAATAAATGAACATAACTTTAATGATTCCTAAATTAGTGCTTCAATTCTTTCTCAAGAGTGTTGTCATAGCTTTGACAAACACTCTTGCTTTTCTTACTGTTCTCTTCCAAATGTTTTAATTTTAATATACTTTTATGCCTAAAATATGTTCTTTTCATAATCCATTAGAAAAATTCAGAGCACAGACAAACGAGTACTATTTCCACTATTCAATGAGTAAAACTATAGGTGATTTACTACAAGATGTGCTCTCTAGTCTCTTCCCCGAATCGGGAAAGAGCCCAATTCAGGAAAATAATTTTTTATTCATTTTATTTCCTTGCTTTGCGGCTTTTGTCCTTTACACTTTGTTCAACTCCCCACTCCCATTCGTTTCAACCACCCCAAATCCATCTTTTATTATTATCTACTTCCTTTATTTGCCGCTTCTCAGCACTCTTTGTTTAGTTGTTCTTCTACATCACATCCATTTTTACCAGGTTAGTCGTATATAATTTTTTCGTTTACTGTACAGATTTTTTCAGTTGTGCTACAAAATAATATATATGATTTTACTGTACATTGTTACATATATGCTTTTGTTTACTATCTATATATGATTTTTTTACTGTACATTGTTTGAAAAAAAAAATTTAATTTTTTACATGT
>CAIGRL010170393.1:0-19649 GCA_903798325.1 Fraxinus xanthoxyloides | reverse complement strand
TTTTAAATAATGATATTTTGGAGAACGTGTGGTTAAAAAGTAGGGAAAAATTTTAGGTTTACGTGTAGAATATTTTATTGTATGAATGCGTGGTTGAAAATGAGTGCGTAGAAGAAAGAGTTTTGAAATAATGGAAAACAAGCAGTACATAATATGATTTTGTCGGGATCTACATATGAGTGAGGAGTTGAAGAGTATAGTCTCAAGTCTTGTTTTGAGTAATGACTCCACGATATGGTTATGCTAATAATCTACTAACTATCTCCTAAAAGTGTGAAATATTCTTAGACATTTCAAAGTCGAAATAATCTCGGTCTTTCAACTTCTTATAAGTAGGAAAAACCTTTCCCGATAACCATTAAATTACCTTCATCAAAGACCGTCTTCTGTCAATGGCATTTTTCAGTATTAACATAGGCTTTAAATTAGCATCTTTGGGGGCATTGTCATACACCTTTTTCCATTTGGCCGAAGGAGTTAATACAAAGTGGGGTAGTACAAAATATTCCACTTTACCTAAGCAGATTCTAGCTTATAGGTGGACTAGCATTTTGATGAAGGTTCTCGCTTGTGTCATGGTGTGGATGGAGTCATCATGGCAAAGTTAGACCAACCTTCCTCTCTTGCTTGAACTAGCACCACCCGGAGGCCTGCGGGAATCAGCCCGTTGTGTCAATGAGATGAGATGGACGAGGTCACGGAGATTGACGAATATTACAACTTAACATACATTGCTCATTTAGCATAATTATGTATATAATCGTATAATTACTTACCATATTTAGATTGATACTTCTATACAACGGAAGGTATCCTTGACGGGAAAATTATTCAACTAAAAGTTTGTCATGGTATTAGATGTCAAGTTTTTGCTGAATGATTCTATGCGACTTATAAATGGAAACTAATAATTAAATTAAATAGTGAATATTAGGAATATCCTTTGATATTAGAGCCTACCTCGTGGACTTTATACTGAATCCTCGATTTTTTTTGGCATAACTCAACCATTTGGGGGTGGGTTTCTTGTGGTGATCGACGATGGACACTTTGTCAACGTGTGATTCTTCAACTTTCTAGTGTGTTGCAAGCATCGGTGGTTTTCTCTGTGGTGTAAGATTTTTGGTTGGAGATTTGAGTCCATTGTCGGGATTCTTCTAGGTAGAAGCGCTTCTGTAGTAAAGGCGATTCGTAGTTTCGGGAGTCACCTTGGCAAACCACATCACTGTGGTAGTCGTTGATTGTTGTGGGGTCTCTTTATGTCGGCGATTATTGGGGTTGTCATCCTTTATTGTTGTTTCTAATGTCGGCGATTTCAGCTATTAAAGTGTCGAAGATTTCTGTTATCGTTGATTCCTCCTTGCATGTTGAAGGATACTTTCAGTTATCGAGACTAGCTATTGAAGTTGAGGAATTATCGTTGATTCCTTCACTGCATGTTCGGTGATTCTTAAGAATTTTAGTGTTGCGGTGATTTCGTTTGAGTGGGGGAGGTGCAACGGCACATTCTGGTGTTTTTTTTTTTGTGGGAACTGTGGACCTATAATCAATTGAGCTGATAATTGAGGTTGGGCTTTTGGATTTTTTTGGGGGGCTGGTGTGTTGTGTTGTTTTTAGTTTGGCAGTCTGGGTGATTTCTTTGAAGCTATGTCAGTTGAACTTTTTTGTGTTCAGTTCACATGAAAGAACTATTCCATATTGGAATTTCAATTCAAGATATTTTAAAAGAGAAGGAGTTTTGGGGTCATATTTATGGGTCTTCTCAAGTACATGAAGATGCTAAGGATTTTAGTACATGGAAAACAAATTGATACTTCTTGATCATCCAACATTAATTTAAGGAGGATGTCAATGAGATGAGATCGACAATGATTACAGAAATTAACGAAGATTACGCCTTAATATACATTGCTTGTTTAACATAATTATATATATAATTGGATAATTACTTATCATATTTTGGTTGATACTTATTCCTATATAATGGAAGGTATCCTTGACAAAAAAATCATTCAACCAAAAGTTAGTAACATTGTGGTTGCCCATTGGGATCGAGCCGGGCCGGTAACATTTTCATATTCTAAAATGAAGATTGCAGTCCTTCAATCTCTCAGATCATTGTCATTAAGGTGGTCACCTCAACCTCCAATTTTGGCTTTATCCCAGGATAGGCTATTCTTCCATCATTAATTTGGTTCAATTACCAAGTTTAAACCGTTGTTGGACTCCCTTTAAAACAAAGCAATTTATTTCTTATATTCATTTCAACAACACATTAACACAATATAATATTTATCTCAAAAATTTTCTCCACAATTTAATCACCCATTCTCCAAAAAATCACTATTCAAAACATCATTTTTACATAATAATGACCATCAAACAGGGCTAAATATAATTGAAACAGTAGTAAAGGTCAACAATCTTAAAGCAATTTTTTACTGAGAAAAGGATTGAAGTAATTTACTAATACTATTGGCTATGAAATGTGCATATTCCTTTTCTAATTTAGGCATTGGTAGAAGAAAAATGAATCTCCTAATAAATTATTAATAACTTTCTAATTATCTTCTAAAAGGAGAAGGAAAAGTAAAATAATCTCCTAATAGAACTGAAATCCTTTCGATTGAGTTCTAAAATAATAATTAGAGCAGGGGCTAGAACGAGCATTTTAACTTTGAGGACTTATCCACCATTTTTAATGAAGGGAATTTTGGAAAATGTGGTACCATACTCCAGGTTGCTTAAGTGGTGATTATTTAGAAGCAGCCCAAAAAGGAAAGGCAGCATTTCAATATGAAAGTAGGGAATATATAATTCTTTGACTATGCAATATTATTTCATTTGTTCATTTTCTTATTATTTAAATTTCAAATATGAAAGTCAATTTTAAGGCTCAACGACTACTAAATTAGTATGAAGGCTTCTTACAGAACAACAAAAAGCACTTTTTCACTCTTTCATGTTTTTACTGTGCTTTTGAAAAGATATTTGGTGTTTCTTGTCTGATCAATGGTCACAGAAAATGAGTTGATGAACTTCAACTCATTCTTTTGTGAATTTATGTTATATAATGTCAGTATTGTTCTGTAGGAAAAAAAATGAATTTATAGTGTTTAGTACATAATACTCTTTTATGTAATGATGATTGCTAATCATTTTTCTACTTATGATGGAACTGCAGAGGAGGTATTGGTAGAGGACTGGGGCGAGATGGAGAAAATGGAACTGTTAGTGGAAAAGCCTGTCCGAAAGGGCTTTATGGGATATTTTGTCAGGTAAATTGCTACCCTATATCAGTGAAATATAAGGAAAGGTCAAATATAAGAAAATCTACCATATTAAATAGGTTACCATTAATGAATATTGTAATTGATAACTATCATATTTAGTTGTGATTTTGGTTCTATCTAATGAGAGAACCTCTCACATTGAGGGGCATCGAACCTTAATAAGTATATTTGACAGAGTATCAAAGCGAGTTTAATTTCATTTTGAGTTAAACTTGTAGGCTTTTGTTCTTTGGCGAGTGGCCCCGTGCCGCTCGTCCGGTCAAATTTTCTTGTTTTGATTAGATATCCTCGTCTAACCAATTTATATATATATTTTCACAATGAGTTAAGATTAAAAGATACAGATCATTCATTAAACAACTATTCTCAGTTAGTTACAAATTCATTGAGAGGGATGTTGGTTTTGGGAGTATTGTCTGGTAGGAGAAGAGACTGTTAGCCGGCCACATAATTTTCATCTTTCAAATGACATTTTTAAATCCAACCAGAGGGGAGCTGTGAACGGTCAAATATTAGTTCATGACTGGTTCATTAACAAGAAACCTGTGGTGGGCACCTCCGCTTATGTGGGCTTGGCAGCACCAGGAGCCGTCGGATCGTGGCAGACAGAAAGCAAGGGTTATCAATTCTGGACACAAGTAGATTCTAAAGGGAATTTTTTCATTAACAACGTCGTACCTGGGACTTATAGTTCGTTCACACGCATGGTCCCTGGTTCAATTGGAGATTACAACTATATTTCTAACATTACCATCAAACCTGGATCTTATCAAGTTAAGAAATGTAGTATTTGAGTTTCCAAGGGCAGGTCCCACACTCTGAGAAAGAGGAAATTGGAATTTCTGATCGGACACCTGCATAATTTTTCATTCCTAATGCGAGCCCATCAATTAAGATCCATTCATATGCAATTTCTGGCGAAAATGTTTAGAGAATATGGATTGTGGACTCATTACAAGGATCTATATCCTAAGAACGACCTTTTTTATACAATTGGTGGCAGTGATTATAGAGGAGGCTGCACGATCCGGTAGTGGATTGTAACGTGGAAGGAGAAGATGAGTTAGTGGGATAGTGTTATGGCTTTAGCTTGGGTCTGACTCTGTTGGGCTGTAGTGTGTTTAACATGTGGGTTGTGTTTATTGGTTTTAGGCTTAGTGGGTTTAGATATTATAGATTGTTGGGCTAAATAAGTTTTATGGGGTCTGCTATGATTTGGGATTATTGGGTTTAAGTAATTGGGCTGTAAACTTTGGAAGCATGGGAACATAAGGAGCTAATGTCTGCTGAAATGAAAAAAACAAGATTTTCGTTTTTGGTTAAGGAAGAGAGAGAGAGAGAGAGAGTGAAGGGAGTGCAGATCGTTGAGCTTTGGTTGCTCGGGTGATGAGCTAGAATTTTAGATTCTCAAAAGAGGATAATCTAGTTTTTGGTGTGGACTATTCCGTGGGATTTCTTCTAATTGCAGCATCTTGCCTATGATATATTGATGGATTTTTAGCCGGTGCATTGGCCATTAGAGCTTTTGTTGGAACAAGAATTATGTGTTCGATTGAATTCTCTCGACTGATAGAGCTCATGTGTGTGGTCAGCATACTTTGTGAATTTCTTTTGAAAATTCTTCGTGGCGTAAGCTCTCTGGAGTGACTTTGGAGTGGTTCTTGATTGTTTCTACACTATTTGTTGTTCTTGGATTTCTCGTCATCACTATTTTATGTAGATAGTTGCTGTGATTTGAGTCTTTTCTCCGTGAGCACAAGCATTGTCTAGTCTCCAGAGATTTGAGTCTCTTCTCCTTGATTTGAGTCTACAGTGGAAGATAAGGAAAGCTCAAATATAAGGAAATCTACCATATTAAATAGATTACCATTAATGAATATTGTAATTGATAACTATCATATTTAGTTGTGATTTTGGTTCTATATAATGATAGGACTTCTTACATTGAGGGGCATTGAGTCTTATTGAGTATATTTGACACCCTATGCTTCACTGTCGAGATTTTTGGTGAAGTTCAAGAGTTAAGTGCTTCTCTAATGTCTAAGATGACTTGTGCACTTTTGAATTCACCTTACGTGTCTTTATTATAAACTAAGTTGAACTCTGATTCTTTAAGCCTCCGTTTGGCACCCATTTTTTTTTTCATTCTTAGTCTCATTATTTTTCTCTTTCTTCATTTCGACCACACATTCTATCAATAAAATAATATTACACATAAACCTAAAAATTCTCCTTACTTTTTAACCACACATTCTTCCATCAGTCATTATTCAAAAACACATTTTTCTACTAAAATGGGTGTCAAACACCCCCTAAATATATCCCTGTCCCTTTGTCAAGATATTTTCTTTTTTCATATTTTAAGTCCACTGGCATATGTACTTTTTGGAAGAAGTCCATACCTCGTTCAAATTCCACAAAGTAATCAAAGTAGTAACTGCATTTTGATTCTCTTCTTCCTTATACCTGAAGTAATTTGTTTGCCATAGAATATGTTGCTTCTTTGTTACCATAACCTTTTATGTATTCCTCTATAAAGTCTGTGTCTGCTTTACTCTCAAATTCTTCAAGTTTTAATGCACATGTCATAATGCAGGAATGCCCCCTTGGGACTTATAAAAATTTGACTGGGTCTGACAGAATCCTTTGTCGCAATTGCCCATCTCATGAGCTTCCCCGTCGTGCGGTATATATTGCTGTTCGAGGTACATCATATTTCATTACAGTATTATTACATCAAAAGCTGTATATTTTAAATTTAACAGAGCCTAATTATTAAGGAAATTGAATAAATCAAATCTAGTCTTGTCTAGTAACTGTTTGTTTTTCCTCCTAAAAGATGTCTAATTTTCCTTCACTTCTTTGATAGGATAGAGGCATTGTTGTCAAAATTATGTATCCCAAGATAGAGAGATTTCTATAGCATTAGTTTGATCTATGAAGGTATTTGTTCCTTGTTAAATGGAATTCTCTTACTTTTAAGACCATCTTTCCTCAGGAGGTGTTACAGATTCCCCTTGCCCATACAACTGTGTATCTGAGCGATATCATATGCCTCGCTGTTATACAGCCGTCGAAGAATTAATGTACACCTTTGGAGGGCCATGGTTATTTGGTTTGACACTTGTAAGTCTCCTCATCATCTTAGCACTTGTTCTAAGTGTTGCTAGGATGAAATTTGTTGGCGCAGATGAATTACCAGGTCTAGTGCGGGCCTGCCGTGGCTCTCCAATTGATCGCTCATTTCCTTTTCTGGAGTCACTTAATGAGGTTCTCCAATTTCTGTCCATTTCTGTAGCATCTAACTTACGAGCATGTTAACAGATTTGTTGCTGATTATTCTGAATGCGATCATTCTGTTTTATTTCAGGTGTTGGAAACCAGTAGGGTTGAGGAATCCCAAACCCATGTCCATCGCATGTACTTTATGGGGGCAAACACTTTCAGTGAACCTTGGCATCTCCCTCATTCTCCTCCTGAAGAAATTAAAAAAATTGTGTATGCTTTATATCTTTTTTATGGTTATTATGTTGAATACTTTTAAGAGCAAGAACTCAAATTGAAAAGCATAGGAGTAATATGATATGGTATTTGTTAAATTTCAACGGTCGGGTTTTATAATTACTCTGATATTATGGAACTGGCGTCGTTACAATCGAACATTTGTTTTTTATTCATTTCACTACCTTGTCTTTTGTTGGTAGATATGAAGATGCTTTCAACAGATTTGTTGGTGAGATAAATGCTTTAGCTTCTTATCAGTGGTGGGAAGGATCAGTTTACAGCATCCTTTGTGTTATTGCATATCCACTCGCATGGTCATGGCGGCAGTGGTGCCGGAAGAAGAAAATGCAGCACCTGCGTGAATATGTTCGATCAGAATATGACCATGCTTGCTTGCGTTCTTGCCGTTCACGTGCTCTCTATGAAGGGCTGAAGGTATGCTCTGGATCCCTGATGAGTGACATTTAAAACGCAAATGAGCTAGCAATATTATTGTTCAACTTGGAAACCCCTTTTGGTGTTATAAACACAATATAACATGAGTTTCTACCTATCTGTGCAATCACTATAGCCTGACTTGCTAGGCTGAGAATGCAAGTGTCTGGAGAAATAACTGAAAATGTTTGTAGAACATATTTGGATAACTCTTTTAGTAAAAGTATAATCATGTTACTAGCC
Organism: Fraxinus xanthoxyloides; assembly: GCA_903798325.1. Classification (NCBI taxonomy): domain Eukaryota; kingdom Viridiplantae; phylum Streptophyta; class Magnoliopsida; order Lamiales; family Oleaceae; genus Fraxinus; species Fraxinus xanthoxyloides. The sequence goes on along the minus strand of CAIGRL010170393.1, from coordinate 12,174 downwards.
ATGGTGAAGGCACATTCTTTACCATGGATGGATGGATGTTATGTCAGGAAAACCTCAATCATAAAAGTAAATGAGACTACATGATTGGTGAGCAAATAATTGAATATACAGTGAAATAAGAGTGTGATATTCGTTAGGATTCAGGAATAGATAGATTTAAGATGGAAGAAGAACCAATCAGACTGATATAATGGTGTACCATTTGTGGCCTTAACATTGGGTTTCAGTGAAGGCATCTTATCTGAAACAAGGTGGATAGGAGCCATATGTTTATTGTAATATCCAGAAGTAATATGCCAAGATAAAACTACCTGTTTTCTGAAAAAATGAAAAGCTGAATAAATAGAAGTCTCTATACATAAAATTAGTTAATGAGAATTTATTGAGAATTAGCAGCTGTATCAGACTGTTTATAGACAATACTCAGTGAAGAATTATGATGTTCAAGTACATCTGTGTAAACTAAAGGAGAAAATAATTTCTTTATATTCATAGAAGAAGATACACATATATAGATTGGGAAACCTATATTAGGGAAGTAGGAATCCCTATAATTAAGGTAATTCCTCTAATTGCGTAGTGATTAAATTCTGTCTTCTCACGGACGAGATGACAGTCAATCTCAATATGTTTAGTCCGTTCATGAAACATAGGATTAGAAGCAATATGAAGAGCAGCTTGATTGTCACACCACAACTTTACTAGTATTGACGCCTTAAGACCAACTTCAGTTAAGAGCTGATATTCTCTCACACACGGACTGTGCTATAGCTCTATATTCTGATTCTGCATGAAGTCTTAAGACCAACTCCAGTTAAGAGTTGATATATCCAGATGATCTCACACATAGACTGTGGCATAGCTCTATATTCTGATTCTGCACTGGATCGGGACACAACATTTTGCTTCTTACTTTTCCATGAAATCAAATTGCCACCAACAAAAACACAATAGCCAATAGTGGATCTTCGATCAATCTTGGATCCTGCCTAATCTGCATCTAAAAAATATTTGATGTGAGAATGTTCATGATTTCTGTACAGTATCCCACATCCAGCAGCTCCCTTCAAATAATACAAGATCTGTTCTAAAGCTGCTCAATGGTGAACTGTTAGGAAGGATATGAATTGACTTACAATACTAACAGAATACGCAATATCAGGACGAGTTACTATGAGGTAGTTCAATTTCCCAACCAGTCTTCTATACTTCTCAGGGTCTTCAAATAAGTCACCATCTTTGGTAAATTGCAAATTAGGAAGCATCAGAGCATGCTTGGCTTAGATCCCAACTTCCCGGTCTCAGTTAATAAGTCAAGTACGTATTTTCTCTGAGATAAGAAGATGCATTTTTTGCTTCTTGTCACCTCAATTCCCAAGAAATACTTGAACACCCCTAAAGCTTTCGTGTGAAATTGGGTGTGAAGAAACGACTTCAGAGATGAAATCTCCATAGCATTACTGTCAGTAATAACAATATCATCAACATACACAACAAGGAGAATAATGTCGGATTCTGACTGTCTGTAGAAGATTGAGTGGTCAGACTTGCTCTTTTGCATTCCAAACTTTTCCAATGCCTGACTAAATTTTCCAAACCAAGCACGTGGACTTTGTTTCAAATCATATAGGGACTTTCGAAGACGATACACTTTCCCATACTCCTCCTGAGCAACAAACCCTAGTGGTTGCTCCATATAAACTTCCTCCTGGAGATCACCATGTAAAAATGCATTTTTGATGTCTAATTGATGGAGAGGCCAATTATGAGTAGCTGCCATAGAGATGAATAAACGAACAGACGTTAATTCAGGAGAGAAAGTGTCGGGATAATCTACACCATAAGTCTGAGGATAGCCTTTAGCCACAAGATGAGTTTTAAGCTTAGCCAAATGATCCATCAAAATTGACTTTGACTGCAAACACCCACTTACATCCAATAGCCTTTTTCCCTGTAGGTAAGTTCACTAAATCCCAAGTACCATTAGCATCTAAAGCATTCATTTCCTCTATTATAGCATCACGCCAACCAGGATGTGACGAGGGTTCATTAATAGTTTTCGAAAGAGTAATAGAGTCAAGGGAAGCAATAAAAGAACAAGAAGAACAAGATAAGTGATCATAAGAAGCAAAAGACGAAATAAGATACGTGCACTGACGTTTACCTTTGCGAAAGGGCAATAGGTAGATCAAGATCACTGGACATTGGATCCAATGCCAAAGAGGAAACAGGCGCCAAACATGCAACATGAGAATAGACCTGTCTAATAGGTGGCGTGGTGTGGGATCAACAGGTGATGAAGTAAGATTAATTAACTGGTAAGTAACATGATAAACTAACAAATCAGCATCCTCTCCTTATTGAAAGAAGTATACAAAGTGGGAAAGAAAGAAATATGTTCCAGGAATGTAACATCAGCCGATACAAGATACTTGTTAAGACTTGGACAGTAGCATCGATACCCTTCTTGTAGACGAGAGTAACCTAGAAAAACACATTTTAAGGATTTGGGATCTAATTTAGCTATCTGGGGACAAGAATCACGAGTATAACACGTACTACCAAATATTCTAGGTTCATAGGTTCAATAGAAAACAATGGTTTAGTAGGGAAAATGACATTATAAGGAGTCTCACTACGAAGAACAGATGAAGGTATTCGATTAATCAAAAAAAGGTTGTAGAGACCGCATCAGCCCAAAAATGTTTAAGAACATGCATTTGAAATAAGAGTGCCCTTGCTGTCTCAAGAAGATGTCTATTTTTCCGTTCAGCCACACCATTCTAAGATGGTGTATCAACACACGAGGATTGGTGGAGAATACCATTCTGAAGCATGTAAGTCTGAAAAGAATCGGAAAAATACTTTTTGGCATTATCACTTCTCAACGTATGCACAGAAACATTAAACTGTGTTTGAATTTCAGCACAAAAGGCAGTAAAATGAGAAAGTAATTCAGAACGATTTTTCATTAAATAAAGCCGAGTCACACAAGAGAAGTCATCAACAAAGGTAACAAAATACCGAAATCCAGTTTTGGACACAACGGGACAAGGACTCCAAAATCTGAATGAATTAATTCAAAAGAAAAACTCGCTCTTTTATTGACTCGAGGAACTGAAGACTGACGATGATGTTTTGCAAACTGACACGACTGACAATCTAAAGACGACACATTCTGAAACTGAGGACACAATTTCTTCAACAAAGGCAACGATGGATGTCTCAACTGACAATGTGCTTCAAAAGGAGTTAAGACACTTGAACACGCAATGGATTTAGGCACTTGGGTATCAAGAATATAGAGACCGCCTGATTCATGTCATTTACCAATAATCTTCTTCATCATAAGATCCCGAAAAAGACAATAGCCAGGGAAGAATGAAATACAACAGTTTAGAGTCCGAGTAAGTTTGCTCACAAATATTTAATTGAAAGAAAATTATTGGCTTTTGAATGGACGTGGATTCACAGTGGAAAAACAGAGCTGCAAACCTCAAGTTGCAAATGTACGTGGATTATGACAATTTTTGGCTTTTGAATCCTATTTTATCTTAACTTCTAATTTTCTTTTATGTTGTATTCGTGTTATTGATCCACCTAATCTAAAAGATTAAACTATTAGAGAGGGAAGAATTTATTTATTTAGATTTTGTTTTCAACGTGCTCCCTTACGCGGGGCCAATTTTTAATCATTCGAGATAAGATGCATTCACAACTGGCTGATAGAAAGACTTGAACATGGATTGCTTTTGTGTTTATTAGTTAAGAGTATATCATGATAAAATAATGATCCTTAAGGCCCAGATGGACTCTGGCATTTGCAGTCATCGTGACTACCTTGGCATATAAAAAAGCCCCAACAGCACAGGAGAAAAAGAAGAAGCTGAAAGAAATATTATGAGAAATTCTTTTCTTGTGTTCTTTCCTTTTTGTAATTCTCATGATGTTTCTCTATGTTGATTTAACGAACAAGAAGTATAGTAGAATAGATATGTGAATATTCCACTGAATTTATGCTCTCATAAGTCATAATGATAAAGTTGTCATGAAATTACTCTCCTGGCTACACATTAGACCTCTTATATGTTACTCCAACACTGGTAACCCTGCCATATCGACTTCTCTTAAACAGACATGCTTTTCAATGCCTAATATAAATCCTTGACACTAAATGACAATTAACCATAAAATTAACTACAAGTGTCATCTCTCTTTTCTTTTTCCAGTTAATTTTGTACAACTCTTTAAAATGTGTTACAGATTGTAATTGATTGTAATTAGTTATACTTTCCTAAGATTGTCGATTGTATAATCTTTCCTTTTTGGTTTAGTTATAACCCTATAAATTGGGCCTTGTACTTTGTAATAAAAACACGACAATAATATACCATTTGATACATTCTTCTCGAAAAGCATTATTCTGATGAGTGTTAAGTCAAATTTATGTAATATATCTAGCCTCTTACTGTTAACTTACTATCATGGGGTGTGACCATACCTGTATCTAGAGTGAAAACTTATGACTGAATCTTCATGTCCTCGCATGTCCCAATACAGTATTTGTGTTACCAATCCTGAGTTTTTATGTGATTCATATTATTGAGTACTCTGCATTTCCAACCTCATATATCTGTTGCTCATTTAGCATCTTATCCAATCTTAGTGCAATATCACATCTTGGATTCTAGGTGGTAAGAATCTTGACCTTGATAAACTAAATCAGGAATTTGACTCATGGAAACTTAGTTTCTGTCTGGATTTGTTTACGTGCTACTGTACCCTCTCTATCTCAACATGCCTATTTTATTTCTGCTTATGTCTAATTTCAATGAATTCATTTTTTTTTCCTTAATCAACACTAATAATTTCTCTTTGTGCTGTAGGTGACTTCAACTTCTGATTTAATGCTTGCCTATGTGGATTTTTTCCTCGGTGGAGATGAAAAAAGGGATGACCTTCCACCTCGCCTTCCACAAAGGTTCCCGATGTATATAGTTTTTGGTGGAGATGGATCTTACATGACACCTTACTCTCTTCACAGTGATAACATTCTAACTAGCCTCATGAGTCAGGTTTGCTTTCTACCGCTTACTAAGATAATTGCAAGCTTTGTCTAATCATATGCTGTGCCTCGTGGAGGTCCTGAGATCGTCTTCTTTTTACCACGTTCCAGTCAGTCCCCCCTACAATTTGGTACCGATTTGTAGCTGGTCTAAGTGCACAACTTCGTTTAGTCCGACGTGGGCATCTAAAGGCAACATTTCATCCGGTTATCTGCTGGCTTGAGACACATGCAAATAGAACATTAAGTACTCATGGTGTACGTGCAGATCTAATTTGTTTTCAGCCTTCAGCAAATGGATATCGTCAATTTGGACTAGTTGTATGTGCCGTAGAAGATGAAAGCACACATTCATCAATTCAAGGATTAGATAAATCTTTGTTACTAGAGCAGCATTCACAGTGAGGCATTTGCATGTGATTCTTTTGCTCTTTAGATGTTTCTGTTGACTGTTCAATTGATGGTTTGGGTTCATTTGCTTCTCTCTCTCTCTCTCTCTCTCTCTCTTTGCATCGTTTTTTGTGCAGATTGCCTGGTAACCGCTGGAAGAAAGCACTAAATCTTGTAAGAGTCAGTGAACACATTATGATGCAGAAAAAGATATTTGGAGAAATTTTAAATGCCAAGAGCCTTCAAAAACTTGAAGAGAAGATACAAATAGATTATCCTTTCTACTACATAATTTGCAACACTAGACCTGTTTGCCATCAGGCAAGTCTTAATATATTGGACTACTTCAAATATATTGATCTTTTTTCCTCAAAATCCATTAACATTTGATACTCACTCCCTCTTTTCTTCCATTGGACTCCAATTGCAGGATCTTGTTGGTTTGGTCATCTCAATACTCCTTTTAGCAGATTTTAGCTTAGTCTTGCTTACTTTACTTCAGCTTTACTCCATATCGCTGCTGGATGTCTTCTTCGTTTTGTCTGTTCTTCCTCTTGGGATACTTCTGCCGTTTCCTGCTGGGATCAATGCATTATTTAGTCATGGACCCAGGCGGTCGGCTGGCCTTGCACGTGTTTATGCTTTATGGAATATAACTTCTGTGATAAATGTCGTAAGTGGTTATTGCATGCACTTCATTTTTTTTTCCTTGTCTTTTGCATTTAGTAATTCTTATAACATTATTTTTGAGCTTCTTCAATGGTAACCTTGATAACTTCTAGGGTCGACAATACTGTATTAACAAACCTGTACATTCTCTATGACATTCTAATAGCATAAGTTCTAATTTCCAAATGATCATTTCTTTAGAGGAACACAACGAAAGTATGCTTTTCTTTAATGGGAAACATCACACTTCCCTTTCATGTACTCTTGTCTTGAAGCAAGTACTGAGGAACAGTTATGTGGTGCAGGTGGTTGCCTTCGTATGTGGAATAGTTCATTTCAAGACTCAATCCTCATCAAACCAAAAGCATCCCAACTTTCAGTCCTGGAATTTTATCATGTAGGATACATTTTCTTGGTGCATGTTTATAAAGTTGAATTGTTTTCCTTAAAAAGTGATTAAATTTGGTATAGCTTTTGGAATCTAATGTATTTATATGGTGTTGGAGCATTGGTTTAGGGATGAAAGTGGTTGGTGGATGCTACCTTTGGGACTGGTCCTTTGTAAAAGTTTCCAAGCTCGACTAATCAATTGTCACGTGGCTAACCTAGAGATTCAAGACCCCACATTGTACAGCAATGACCCAAATGTGTTCTGGCAGTCGTGAAGGAAAATCCTGAGCCAAGTAAAAAACGTAGCTTACTTTTTCCTTATCTTTTTCATCGTCTCTTCATCTACTCTATAGAAATATCATGTCCCGGGAATTCATTTAAGGATACAAAGAGTGGTTATTTCTCTAACTAGATATACCTTGTGAAATTCCCGTTGCACATAAATTAGGTTCCTTATTTTTTCCATCAGCTGTGTGTTGTTTATTTACATACAAATACAAGCATGCTTTTTGTGATGCCATTTTGTGCAGCAATCTCTTTATATGAGACACCATTATTTTCTTGCTGTAAAGCACTGAATCTGAAAATATTTTTGTATTTGAACTTGTATAAATCCTATGTCTGGTGTTCTTCAAAGGTTCCTAAAATATCTGAAGACAGTGTTGGTGATGCAGAATTTCTGAAAAATTCTGTGAGGATTTTTTTTCTGCAACGTCCACATATTTTACCCTAGCAGCCCGTTTGCTCAGGAGCTATTTTGTGCACCATTAACTTACATATACCGTCCATTGGGTGTTGGACTCCAACGTGGATTTTTTTATTTTTATTTTTCTTGTGGAAATTACAACGTACCAGAACTTTCAACTTCCAATTTCAAAATTAAGATTTACAAGTTTTTATTTCAAAATTCAGATGATAATTAAAATTTTAATTATTATTTTTAATATTTAAAGTCTAAATCAATCCACCCCAGACCCTAAAACCAATTTCAACTCTCTTCTCCCTCTCTCCCTCTTCTCTCTTCTCACTCTCTCTACCAACCCACCACCCGTCGTCGCAGTTCAACAAATCCACTCTCCTTCATGTCCTCTCTTGTATCTTCCTATATCTATCCCATTTGTGACAGATCATCTCCTTCCTCTTTGTCAAAGGCACTTCACACAACTAACGGGATGTAGCCTATACCGTCGTCGTTCTTTCTCTTACATTACTCGGTCGTTGTTCTTACTCAACCAAATGCACAAAGCAGCCTATGACTATCGTTGCGCGTCACTTGAAGCGGCACTGTAGCTGTGAGTGGTGGCCATCGTTTTGCCGATAAGTGGTGGTGATGGTGGTGGTGTGATGACGTAGTGTTGAAGAAGTTGTTGGGGGCGTTGAGTGCTAGGGGTTTTGGGCTAGCGGCATCGTGATTTGTAAATGGTAATGTTTCTTCCTCCGATCTGTGTGGGGTTTCTTTGGGTGTTGGTTATGGTGTTGTTGGTAAGGTGGTGGTGATGGCTTTTGTGGTGAGTTTTGGCAGTGGTACTGGTAATGTTAATTTTGGTGAAGGTGGTGGCGCGGCACACTAGAGACAGCAAAGCACGTAGTAATTGTTAAAGGGTATGGGTGTTGTGGTGCGATGGTGATGTGCAGTGGTGGTGTGCGGTGCGGTGGTTAGGTTCGATGGTGTTGTGTTCGGTGGTTGGATACGGTTGTGTGGTTGGGGAGCTGTGGTCTGTGGTTGGGTGACCAGTGGCTGGGTATGACAATGCGACGGTGGTCAGGTGCGGTGATGGCGGGGGTGCTATGTGACTGATAATTTTAAATCCGATTTTTTGGTGATGGTGGTCGGAGATGATGGTGAGATGTTGGTAACAATAGGTCTGTCATGATAGTGGTGGTGGTGGTGGCGGCGGTGGCATGGTTTTGCTGGATGGAGTATTGAGGTGATGGTCACAAGTTTCGATGGTGGTCACAGAATATTTGATCGTTTGTGACCATTAAATTTATTAATTTGAGACTGATAAACAATAAATTACCAATAAAATATATAAATTGTAACCAAGGAATAATGTGTGACCTAAAAAATTGTTAATTTATGATCGATAATTTGGCAATTTGTGATGGTCTACTACTTATAATATTTGTGATTTGTGATCGATTAACAACCTTTGATGTATAATTTTTTTTATTTATGACCAATGAACAAATTGTGACTTATAAAATTCTGAATTGTGATCGTAAGATAATTTGTGACCTATAAAATTTTTAAATTGTGACCGTAAAATGATTTGTGACATAAAATTTGTAATTTGTGATCAAATTATATGGAATTGTGATCTTAATATATTTAATTAATAAAATATATGTTTAACTAATTAATTTAAAGAAAATTTAAAAAATTATGAAATTTTAAAGTTTAAACATTATCTCCTAAATTTGAAATGAGTGAAAGTAAACCTCTTATGAAATTTTCCCCTTTTTTTATTTGTCTCAGCGATTTGAACCTGAGATTCATAAGAAGAGGAACTGCTTAATTCATAGTGGGCAATTTCAAATAATGTGTGCAAAGTTTTTGGGTTTATTATATATTGTTGGAAGAATTGTAGTATATAGTAACAAACTTTTCATCTTGTTGCAGCAGAAGGACAAATGAGCACATTTTTGACTAATTTTAGGACAATGATAATTTTACGTTTTCCACGTCAAACAATCAAATCAAAAAACCAAAAAACAAAAAGAAGAGGCGAAAGAAATAATGAAAAACTTGTTTTTTCCTTTCCCCACTCCACTTCAAAACAAACCCAAAAGGTGTTAATTTGGGTGATCACCATCGCTACAGCCTTTTACGTTGATGTCAGAGGTGTTTGAGTCATTGGAGTCTTCGTCATCGTACCTGGATGCTAGTGTTGTGGATGCCATGTAGATTCAGGTGGAGGACAGATCGATGCTAAGGAAGATGAGATTGAGCAACCACTAGGCATTGTACCATTCTCTAGCCTGTTTGTGTGTGCTGATCGGCTCGACTTGGGTCTGATGGTAGTTGGATTTTGCTGAAAAATTTGATAATAATTAATAGCTCTAATGGCAATTTGTTGAAAATCCGGGCCAAATAATTAAAGAATGAGAAAATAAGCAATATGAAGAGTATTGGATCACACAACGACACAAGATTTATGTAGAAGATGATGAGAATTTCATATACCAAGAAACTAAAATTGTGTTTACAAGATTTGATACTCTCAATTTTAAATATAAGCAATTCTCTCAAGTTTCTATCAAATTGTCATGTTAGCCTTGTGAAGAGCTTACTCCACATGGAGTATATATAGAAAATTATTGTAAGTGTTTCGGATGAAATACGACTCAAAAAATGAGTAAGAATCGAAAAAGGATTCTCGTTTAGGTCATATCGCCGCGAGAGCGAAACACTGGTGCCTTCTTGAACGTCAAAGCTTGCTGCCAATTAGTGAAATTGAGACGACCTATTCTCTACTAAAACTCCAAAACCAAGTCTTCAAATATCCAAATTTCTTTTTCCAATCATTGATGAACATGGATCCATTTTTCAATCGGACTTCCAAACGAATTCTAATTCCAATACAAATTTGGATCATACTCTAGCAATCTCCACCTTGACACAAATTTTAATGCTAGGAATTAAATCTTCACTCTTCAATTCATTTTCCAACTCTTCCGGGCACATTATATTCCTGCCGGGTATACTCAGCAACTGTTAACTAAATCCGAACCTTGCTTACTAGTAGAACTGGCTTGCGCACCAATCTTGCTTGAGTCATCTCGTTCACTTCCACTCCAAGTAAGTCACCAAAATTGCTCGAATCACGATGAGCACTTCCAACTCTACTTGAGTTGTCAAACATGCTCGAATCACCACGAGCAATATGATCGACAAGATCATAACTAGCTCCACTTGAGCTTTTGGAAGATTCCCCAATATCATTGTTCGAGCTACTATAAGCAACCCGATCACAACCAACTCTACATGAGTTATTACTTATCAAATCATAAGCTACAAGTGCTTCCACAGCGACCGTCAAATCTTCCAAATCATATAACCAATACTTTCTCTGCCCCTTTATCACAACCTAACACTCTTGCTAACTTTCAGAACTCCACCTCCAGCAGTATACCTATACCTATTTGAATCAAGAGCACGCAAGGAGATAATATTTCTATTAAAACTTGAAACATGTCACACTAAACCAAGTGTCATGACTGTCCCATCAAAGATCTTGATTCTGATCTTACCAGTACTAGTTATTTCACAAGGCTTATTATTTTCCATTACCACTGAATTGCAACTGTTTTATATAAAGAAAATCAATCCCAATTAGAACACATATGAAAAGTGTAAGCCGTATCAAGAATACAATCCTCGTCGGGTTTGGAGTCGGCGTCAGAAGTCACCAAAGGATCTCCATTATTGCGGTCTTCTTCGCAAGACTGACATCACTGAAATTTTCTGACTGTCCATTCTGATATGTAGTAGCAAACTTATACATGTTCCGCCACTCATAGCAATTCTCCGTCACGAGTAAGGTCAAATTCACTATAATGGTAACTTACAAAAAATGAGTATCAATCCTTAAATGACTTACAAACAAGGAGCACTTATCATTAGGTAATTTACAACAAGGAGCACATATCCTTTACAACAATTGAGTTCTCACAAGGCTCTCGAAACTACCCAAGTATAAATGATAATTTTACAATTGAAAGAACTCTCTTAACAAATGATATAATCAAGTCAAGTATTAGAGAGTTAGGTAAACACTTCAATAGATAGCAAGTAATAAAGCTCAAGTGTTTATGAAGAAAACTTTGATGAATAATTGATAATGAAGTAGCTTGAGTTTTTGTATCCAAGTTTTCANTAAATGACTTACAAACAAGGAGCACTTATCATTAGGTAATTTACAACAAGGAGCACATATCCTTTACAACAATTGAGTTCTCACAAGGCTCTCGAAACTACCCAAGTATAAATGATAATTTTACAATTGAAAGAACTCTCTTAACAAATGATATAATCAAGTCAAGTATTAGAGAGTTAGGTAAACACTTCAATAGATAGCAAGTAATAAAACTCAAGTGTCTATGAAGAAAACTTTGATGAATAATTGATAATGAAGTAGTTTGAGTTTTTGTATTCAAGTTTTCAACCCAATAATCTCTCTTAACAAATAATACAAGTTAAGTATAAAGAGATATTTTCACTTAAATCAAAGTGTTGGTAAATAAAACATTTTATTAAAAATGAAGAATAGATGAAGTTATGAAAAGTTCTTTGTAAAAAGGAATTATTGATAAGTTGAATGAAATGGGTTGAATCAATCAAGAAATTCTTTTGTAATAAATGAAATAGAATTTAGACTCAAGTAATCTCAATGATTTTCTATAAATAAGCTCTCAAAAATCTCATGTAAATTGTTGGAATTAAATGCAAAAAAAGTGGATATTTATAGAGTAAAAAAGAGACACTCTCGGGTAAGTTCGGTTGACCAACTTTCGGTGACCGAAATTTTCAGTTGACCATTTTGAATATAGCCATTGCAAGATCACCGTTGGACTTTCGGTTGACCGAAAATTTTCGATTGACAAATTTTTATTTTTATTTTTTTTAAATTGCTTTTTCAAAATCTATTTCGTATTAT